>JAJOOR010009890.1:0-38721 GCA_036250505.1 Solanum acaule
TTATCCCCCCCCCCCCCCCCCCCCCTCTTTCTCTCTCTCACTCTTTTCTTAATCATTTTTTCATTCTCATATATCTTTTCCTTAGTTTCTTCAACACTAGGTCATGGTCTATTAATCTTGGACGTATTAATACACCCAATTGTCATGTTTTCTTCATGGTTTAGCTAAGTTTTGATAATTAATTTACGTATATAAATATATGTTTTGAGTATAGTTGATGTGGATAAGCTGACATATATGATTAGACATATTTCAGGTTAAAATACTGCAAAAATCGATCCAAATTGACAAAAAAATGCAATAACTAATCATTATGGACTAAATGACCTCTTCTTTAACCATAGACACATTTCAATCTTGTAACAGTGAATTTTTCACATACTCTCATCAACAACTAAAATAGGTGTTTCCACCTTAGTCAGGTATGAACTTCAACATTTTCTACCACTCTTCACTCATTGTGGTGATCGTCATACAATGAGACATAGGCCTACTTTCACGCCCTTTAAGATTTTCAATTGTGTTGCTTGGAAGTTAGCCCTTTTGGGGCGCGTTATGTTCTCTAGATATGTCTCTCACTTGCATTTCAAGTCTCCAAATAGAGGTAGTGTGAAAACTCATAGTCTCTGACAAGCGAATTATAACATCAATCCACTCTAAATTCTACGTAACCTTTTCTAGCATACCCTCCAGGTTAATTAGAATTGCTCTGCTCATTATAAGGAATCTCTCGCCACTATTGCGAGCTAGATATTTTTCCTCTTTGAACTAGGGACATATGAATTTGAGCTTATGTTGACAAAACTGTTTCCATTGTTCCAGTTGACCTGATTATGACTACCTTGGTTCTAATATCCAGACTTGGTTACCCTAACTTTACGGTTAAGGTCTTCATTGGTTTTGATAGTTTGAACCTTAACAATTTATTATTGATACTTGTCTCATAAGCATCCTTAGTTCATAAACATCATTTTCATAAAACATGCACAACTTTCATAAATCATACTTCATAAATTCATAATCTTTCTTCATATATTCATTATCATAATCAAGTAAAAGCATGGGTCTATATGAATCGATTGAAAATCATGTAGTTTAATCAAAACATGCATAATAAGAATTGAAATTGAACAATTGAATCGTAATAAAATAAGACCTATGAAGATTGATATAAACCCTAATTGAATGGGGTGAAATTTAATTGGAACTTGAGATTTCTTTGGGACTCAATTGATGAATGGAATCCATTGGTGAATTCTCACATACCTTGATGATCAAAGTATAGCAAAGAAAGAAGAAAAACAAAGACTTGAAACTTGGAACCCTAGATTTCTTTCTTGAGCTTAAGAGAGAATTGGGGATGATGAACTTGGATGAGATTTGGAAAATTGAGAGAATGAGAGAGTTTGGATAGATTTAGGAACTCAAAGGTCGTTATAGGACTTATAAATATGATCAAAACGACATAGTGTAGGTATTAAATGCATAGAAAAACACACAAGTATATTTCATTAAAAACTGTTTGAGGACCCTATGGTTTGGACCTATGGACCGTAGAACTTCTTATGGACCATACGGCTCAACCACAGATCAACTTACTGAGACCTAAAATTTGGCCAACTTTCTATGAAACCCTTTCTATAGACCGTCGACCCTTCTACGGTCCATAGACCCCGTCTGTAGTCCTCAACCTTAATCCCTTAATTTCACTTAGAAATATGGTCAAAACAACATAGTATAAGTATTCAATGCATAGGAAAATACTCAAATACCCTTCATTAAAAACTGTCGAATGACCCTCCGATTCGGACGTACAGATCGTAAAACTTCTTACTGACCGTACAAGTCAACCGTAGATCAACTTACTAGAACCTAAATTTGGCCAACTTTATACGGACCATCGACCCTTTTATGGTCCGTAGGCCCATCTATAGTCCTCAACCTTAATACCAAAATTTTACTAAGTATGAAACCCTTTACAAGACCCATTTACGACCCGTAGAACCAACTACGTCACGTCCCGTCCTATCCATTCGTAGATCCAACTTCAGAGGCTCAACATTTCCAAAAACACAACTCAACTCAATTCTACGACTTCCTCTCTACAGTCTGTAGGACTTTCTACGGTCCGTAGATAGGACACGTAGTTCCTGCACCAGTGCCAAAATCTAAATTTTTTCTTTCAAATCCGACTTTACAATTTCTAAGGTGTTACAACCTTACCACCTAAGAAAACACTTAACCAGAATTTAAGCAAAGAAACTAAAAGTAATTAATCAATTAAGGAGACAAAAAAATCCAAAGCAAAAAAAACGCATAGTGCTTTTCTTACATGTATTAATTATTTGATTTGTTGTAAATTAATATTTCTTTAAAAGTAAATTGATAGGGGTAAATATGTAATTTACTATTTTAATACATGTATAGCTAATACACACAACTTATTCCACCTTCTATCCTGCATAAATTATACAAAGATTCTCTCATGAGTTATACATGTATTAATTATGTAGAATTACAAAAAACGCAATCAAACACCATATAAAATTAATACATGAATAACTTTTATACAATAATTGAAAACCTACCAACCAAACATTGTATAAAGTTAAACATCTGGAAATCTATCAACCAAACATTGTATATAATTAATACATGAATAATTTTCATCCTATTTGAAAACCAAACATGATATAAGTTATCCATATATTAGATGTAGCTTTATCCAGCTACCAAACAACCCCTTAGTAATTCCTGGCATATCCTGGATAACATCTAGAAATATAACATCGAGTATTCCTTGTTTCAAGACATCAACATATTTTTCAAATGTAGCCTCTTTTGCATTTTATAATCCTTTGAGGAAAAGATGGGCATGTTTAAGAAGTGGTGGTAGAGGTTCTGACACTTCAATTACCTCATCTTTAGCCATAAAACTATTTGCATCTTGGAACAATGATTTATTCACAACACTTTCATCAACAACTATAATAGGTGTTTCCACCTTAAGTAGGTATGAAACTTCAACATCTCCTACCTCATTTTAGAGAAATTTTCCATTCCTTGTGGTGATTGCCTTACAGTGAGAGATAGACCTACTTCCACTCCCTTTTAGATTTTCAGTTGTGTTTCTTGGAAGTTAGCCCTTTTGGTGAAGATTATGCTCCGTAGACATGGCTCACACTTGTATTTCAAGTTTTCAAATAGCGGCAATGTGGAAACTCACAGGAAATGTTGTGAATTATATCATTAGTCCACTCTAGATTCTACATAACCTTTTCTACTATACACCCTTTAACTTAGAATTTCTTTGCGTATTAAAAGGACTCTCTCTCCAATATTGCGAGTTAGATGTTCGTCACCTTGAAGGTACATATGGATTTAAGCTTATGTTGAAAAAATTATTACTATTGTTCTAGTTTCCCAGATTATGACCACCTTTGTTCTGATACCCAGACCCTTAATTATCAGGTCCTTGTGGTTAAGGTTTTCATTTATTCTGATAGTTTGAACCTTGACAATTTTGACCCTAATAGACCCTTTGAGAGTTGTTGACATAATAGGTTCCCCAAATTGCATTGGATGAACCCCTAGATACTGCATTACATGTTGTGCATAATTATTTACTACAATACCTACACTTTGTCAACCTTATTCACCTTCTTCATACCACTTTTGATGAACCTATTTGTTAATAAGTCAAAATTAGTACCCATATTGGAGATACCATTTTTTATTCTCCTTGATTATCGTAGTGAGAGAAGGATTACCATAAGATATGCCGCCAGGACTGATTGTTCTACCGGAAAATCAAGCAACTCGATCTCAAGAATGCATTTCTCTGTGAAATTCTTAAGGAGATACTATTTATGGAACACAGTTCGGGGGTTTTCAATCCAATATTTCCAACTCATGTGTGTAATCTACAAAGGTGCCTATATGAATTGAAAGAACACCCAAAGCTTGATTTCAAAAGTTTAGTCCACTCTAGATTCTACATAACCTTCTCTACTATACACCCTTTAACTTAGAATTTTTTTGTGTATTAAAAGGACCCTCTCTCCACTATTGTGAGTTAGATGTTCGTCCCCTTGGAGGGACATATGGATTTATGCTTATGTTGAAAAAATTATTACTATTGTTCTAGTTTCCCAAATTATGACCACCTTTGTTCTGATACCCAGACCCTTAATTATCAGGTCCTTGTGGTTAAGGTTTTTATTGATTCTGATAGTTCGAACCTTGACAATTTTGACCCTAATAGACCCTTTGAAAGTTGTTGACATAATAGGTTCCCCAAATTACATTAGATGAACCCCTAGATACTGCATTACCTGTTGTGTGTAATTATTTACTACAATACCTACACTTTGTCAACCTTATTCACCTTCTTCATACCACTTTTGATAAACCTATTTGTTAATAGGTCAAAATTAGTACCCATCTTGGAGATCAGCTAATACCTTTTTTTATTCTCCTTGATTATCGTAGTGAGAGAAGGATTACCATAAGATATGGCACCACTAGTTTTTCTTGAGCGCCGGACTGATTGTTCTACCAAAAAATCAAGCAACTCGATCTCAAGAATGCATTCCTCTATGAATTTCTTAAGGAGATAATATTTATGGAACACAGTTCGGGGGTTTTCAATCCAATATTTCCAACTCATGTGTGTAATCTACAAAGTCCCTATATGAATTGAAACAACACCCAAAGCTTGATTTCAGAAGTTTAGCACCCCACTTCTTTTAAGTGGGATTTACTTGTAGAAAAGTAAACTTTTCCTTTTACATCTTACAACCATTTTCCTTTATTATATGATGACGATATACTCCACACGTGTAGAAACTCCTCAATGCTTCATGCCTTAATTAACAACTTAAAACCAAGTATTCCATGAAAGACACGGGGCCTCTTCCTTACTATATATATAGGCATTGAAGGCATGCTTACCAAGGATGGTTTACACCTTAACCAAAAAAAGTATATCTTGATGATTTAGAGAGAATGAAATTGGCATGTGCTTGTGCCATTTACACTCCACTTTCTCAAAAACATGGATTACATAATTCAAATGATCCCTCGTTTGATTCTTTCAAATTTAGAAATGTGTTTGGCGCTTTCTAGTGCCTAACTCTCACATGATCAGACCTCGGTCATACTTTTATTCTCTTTGTCAATTCATGTAGAATCGAGTGGATAATCATTGGAGTGTTGTAAAAAGGAGTACTTATATATATACTTAGCTAGTATGACTCAATTTGACTTTTGAATCTCTGCTCAATCATCACTTAATCGTGTGGGATTCTCTAATGAAGATTGGGGTGGATCAAATTGTGTACCATGGGCATCGAAAAAATAGTGTACCGTCAATAAGTCTTTTCTTTTTTTCAGTATATGAAATCACAGGAAAGTACAGATTTATATAGACTTAAAATTAACAAATTACTAAGTCACTAAATGACCACTACTTTCATTAACTATGCAACAACTAATTACTAACCAAAACACAACTAGAAAGTACTGCACCATGATCAACATATTTGCTAACAACTAGCCCTAGAACATAGGACATTACAAACAAACTTAATTGATCAGGTCATACTTTGAATCAGCCTTCAATATTCCCCTTTGATTCAAAGTTACAGACACCAAGCAAAGCCCTCAAATAGATAAACTTGTCTGCTGCCAAAGACTTCGTCAATATATCAGCTAATTGCTTATGATTGCTGCAATGCTTCAATACAATCTCCTCCTTTGCAACCAAATCATGAATGAAATGGAAGCGAACATCAATATGCTTCGTTCTACTATGAAAATTTGGATTCTTTGTCATGGAGACTGATGCTTTGTTGTCGCAGTATATCTCTGTTGCACTTTCTTGCTTATGCTGAAGTTCTGCCAACATCCTTCTTAGCCAGATAGCTTGGCATTACTTATGCTGAAGTTCTGCTAACATCCTTCTTAGCCAGATAGCTTGGCAAACGGCTGAAGTAGCTGCAATGTACTCAGCTTCAGAGGTGGATAAGGTTGTTGTAGCTTGCTTCTTTGAGCTCCAGTTTATTACTCCTGACCCAAGAGTAAAAATATGTGCCAAAATGCTTCGTCTATCATCCAATGATCTAGCATAATCACTATCAGTGAACCCACATAATCTGAAGTTAGAACCTTGTGAATACCAAATCCCATAGTCCATACTTCAAGCGACATAACACAAAACTCTTTTTGCTGCTCCAAAATAAACCTTTGAAGGTTGTTGCATAAACATGGATATAACACCAACAGAGAATGCAATATCGGGGTGAGTATGCGTTAGGTAAATTAAACCTCCAACCATGCTTCTGAAACTTCTAGCATCAGCCATCTCTGCTCCATCCTTAAGCTGCAGTTTTTCACCAACAGTAATAGGTGTAGCAGCAGGCTTGCAATTAAGCAAACCAAACTTAATGAGAAGGTCCTTGGCATATTTCCTTTGTGAAAGAAACATTCAATCTTCAGCTTCATGGACTTTAAGGCCAAGAAAATAATGTAATAACCCCATATCTGACATCTCAAACTCATTCATCATTTGAGACTTAAATTCATCCACCAGAGAAATAGAAGAGCTAAAATAAATGTTATCATCAACACAAAGGCAAACAATGATGAAATCATTACCTTTCTTCTTTACATACAACGTGGGTTCATTCTCACTTCTCATATATCCCTTTCTCTGAAAATACCCATCGATTTTGCTATACCACACTTGAGGGGCATGTTTTAGACCATACAATGCCTTTTTTAGTTTGTAGACCTTTGTTTCATCGCCCTTCTTTGTGAAACCTTCTGTTTGTGCTATGTAGACCTCTTCTTGTAGTTCACCATAGAGAAATGTCGACTTGACATCAAATTGATAAACCAGCCATTGTGATTGTGCAACCAATGCTAGAACAAGTCTAACAGTTTCAAATCAAGCGATCGGAGAAAATATTTCTTCAAAATCAATACCATATTGTTGTGCATATCCTTTTGCCACAAGACGATCTTTATGCTTCTGCAGGCTCCCATCCGCTACAAACTTTGTCTTGAACACCCACTTCACACCAATTGCATTTTTGTCTTCTGGTAATTCCACCATCTCCCATGTGCCATTCTTTTCGATAGATTTCATCTCTTCTAACATCGCTCTCCGCCACTCTTCCTTTTCAGTTGCTTCTCCCTTCCTTTTCAGCTGCTTCTCCATAATGTGTAGGATCTGAAATAGCAAAAGAAAATTGACAAGTTGTAAACATGTCATTAGAGTACTTGGGTTCAGCAACAACTACTAAATCACTAAAGTCACTACTTCCATTAACAAACTACTAAATCACTAAAGTCACTACTTCCATTAACTAAGCAGCAAGTAATTACTAACCAAAACACAACTAGAAAGTACTGCACCATGATCATCATATTTGTTAACAACTAGCCCTAGAATATAGGACACTACTAACAAACTTAATTACCAGGTCATACTATGAATCAGTCTTCAAAATATTCTACATTCTTTAATAGCATTAACATCTTCTTGCACAATCCTTCTTTGCTCTCCACAAATAACACTTGTAGGTACACAAACCTCTAAATATCTTATGTGATAGATTTTATACTTGGCTCTCTATGTATCATAATCTATCGAGGAATACACATATTTTCTTTGTTACATTGCTCCTCATATTGCTTTAGATAAGATTTGTTCAAAATCGTATATTAAGAGGCTTTGCTTCTTTGATGAGTTATAAATCTCAATTGAGGGTTTGCAAATTGCACATTATAGAACCTAATCTTAAACTTCAAAAGTCATTACTTAAAATCAATTTATTCTAATGTGGAAGAATAAAAAGGGGTCGTGGGTTTAAGTTAAGATTAAATAAGGTTAAGTTTCTTAATAAATGGATGTGTGTAATTTAATCCTAAATTATACGTGTGACAAACTTATAACGTGCCATATAATTATTTTAAAATCCACAATATATCAACTTGATCCATTAGTTGTAGGGTATATTTGAGCCTAAAGTTAAAAGGAAGACATTTATGAGCTACTTTTAATATTTTGGGTATATTTTAGCTTCTTTTCATTTATTTAAAGTTTGAACAGATTGAGAGTCTGTTTGGCATTACTGCTAAAAATTATTTATTTTTAGAAACATTTTTTTAAAATGGATTTTAAAAAAAGGACTTTTGAAAAAAAAAAACAATTTGTGTTTGACTAATTCATTTGAAAAATGTTGTTGATAAGCAAACCGTGTTTGACTAATCTCTTTTCAAAAATGCTTTTGAGAGTCAAATTAAGAAAAAGGGTAAGTATCAATGTACTTTTAATATTAAGATTCTTTATAAAGAGAAACTATTTTAAATATTTATAGAATTTTTTTAATTAAAATATATTTATTCAAATTTTCAATCAATATTATACATAAATAAATAAATAAAATATTATTATAATACTAGCATGATGACTTAAATATAATTCAAAATATCAAGAAAAATAAATTTAAAAATCATTCCAAAAATTCACCACAAAAATAAATAAAGTCCTTCATATTTTTAATCGTACAAAAATGTAGTTGTTACATTTATTTCTGATTCTTTAAAATAAAATGTAAAATAATATATAAAACATAATAAATAATAATAATAATAATAATAATAATAATAATAATATAAACAAGAAATAATAAAAAATATTATATAAAAAAAAATCTTGAATGAAACTAACCAAACTTATGAAATATGTTAATTAATTAATAAGGGATACAGTAGTAAATATGTATATATGGGAGGGATATTTTAATCTTCAGAAAAATAATTTTCTGTTTCTTCTTTCATTTAAAAATAGTTTTAAGAATTTGCCAAAAACTAATTATTTAAAAAAAAAAAAAGAATTTTCGCCAAAATACACTTTTGGGCTCCCACCAGCAATGTCAAACAAGCTCTAAGAGTGGAAAAGAAAAAGAAAAGTTTGGAGCCGGTGTTGCCACTAGTTCCTTACCTAGTGTTTGACCATTTATTTTGAATTAGATTTTAAAAATGTATTTACAAATATCTACTTGACTATAAATTTTGATATAGATTTTAAAAATCTGTTTCAAAAATATTTTCAATTCTAAAAATTGATCAAACATTTTAGAGTTTTGCTTACCAAAACTTCAAAGCTTTTCCAATTAAACTAATATCCATACACAAATTCAAGTTGCAAAAATCACAATTTTTTTCAAGTTCAACTTTCCACTTGACAATGTGGGCAAAGGAGAGGTTATATTCTTGGAGTGTAGCATGGTTGATTCCATTAGTACATACAGTAATAGAAAGCTTTCCATGTATAAAAAGGGAAGAAGAGTAGATAGGAATCTTGTGGGGTCACTGGAAAACGAACTGTTATTCAACGTTTGTTTATCTTTCACTGTCTTTGGCCTTGATTATCGTTTCAATTTTTGTTGGGCACCGCATCTTTATTTGATTGATCCCAATTATTAACGAAGCTTGCTGGCTGGCTTTGCTGACTATTTGGGTTTGTCTGCTTTTACCCTTTTTACTTAACACCAGAAAATCATGACACCTCGTTTTCTGTTTCTGGGTCACACTTTGAACATTTTTTTCTTACTCTGAAGAAACCTTTCAGTTAACATCCGTCCAATTCTTGATTTTGGATTTGGGAATCTTTTATTTGCAACATAAACTGAATGGGTTTCTGAGGAATAATCAAACAATTGAATTTATCTGAGATGAAGAGTGGGAGCTTGGATGTGGGAAAGAGAGTTGTGGTTGTTGCTGTGAAAGCTTCGAGAGAGATTTCAAGAAGTGCTTTTATTTGGGCATTAACTCATGTGGTTCAACCAGGGGATTCTGTTAAGTTGCTGGTTCTCATTCCTAATCATACCTCAAGTAAATTTTTTTCTGCCCTAACATATATACTACTAGTTGTATTGGAGAAGGGCTTTCTCCTTTTATGTTTCATTTTAGTTGCTATTGATTGTGCAATTTGGAGGATTACCCTGTTTTTGTTTCCTTCATTTCTGCTCATTTTTTCAGAAACACAGTGGTAAGGTCTGCGTATACTCTCTACCCTCCCTAGACCCCAATTAGAGGAATTTCATTGGGTATGTTGTTGTATTTTTGCTCATTTTGTTGATAATGAATAAGGCAGCTTCTTCCAGAATTTCTAGAGCTATTACCAGTTCAAGCCTTGATTCATGTCGTTGCGCTGTTTAACTTGATCTTTGAAAGAATTAGGATAGTTACTACTCATGTGATTCTAGTTTGTTTACTCTTGTCATCACTACTTTCATTTGCTACAGAGAAATCTGTTAAAAGTAGCTTAGAACTGGTTACCTACACTTTCAGGTAAAAGGCTTTGGGGTTTACGTAGATTTAACAGCGATTGCACAGCTAGCAACTGGAGATCACTGTCCGGAACAACTTTAGATCAAAAGGATTTCATTTCAGAATCGTGTACTCAAATGTTGCTTCAACTTCATGATATTTATGATCCAAATAAAGTAAGTGATCTATCTAATTTTGAAAAGTTAGTTCCCTCATATAGGATTACCACATCACTCAGTTCTATTTCACAGATGAAGGTGAAGGTTAAAGTCATTTCTGGATCACAGTCTGGAGTAGTGGCTGCTGAATCTAGGAGAGTTCAGACTCGATGGGTGGTATTGGATAAGTAATACGGTGTACATCTTATTTCATGTTTTCATATAAAAGCTTTGTTTCTTGCATCTGATTAAAATCTAGGTGTTCTCTTGTTGCTAAATGCATATTTCCTTGATGACTCATGTCCAGGAGAATGAAAAAAGAGGCTAGAATCTGTATGGAGCAACTGGAATGCAATATTGTTCAGATGAAAAACTCTCAACCAAAAGTGCTTCGTTTGAATTTCCTTGGATCCCCCAACACTGAAACTGAAGTCTCCCGTACGTCACAAGCATCTTCGAAACATTTAGGTGAAAAGTCTGATGATCACTGGAATGAGATTCAGGTGCCGAATGTGACTCCAGCAAGTAGTCCAGAGCATTCATCATTCACCACAACTGATGCTGGGACATCCTCAATTTCCAGTCTAGACATAGGGACTTCGCCTCTTTTCTTCTCTGAGGTCAATTGGGATACGAAGAAGACCTTTTCACATAAATGCAATCATTATTCAGATGAATCCGATTCAGATACAGATAGTGAAAAACTGAGATCACCTACAACAAGCATATGTTCCCAGCAATGGATGCAAGACATTCTCGTTGCAGCAAAGGATTTCTCATATTACTTAAAGAGAGACTCACCAAGATCCAAAGGCACACTGCTAAAGTTAAAGCATGATGTTTTCCCAGAGAAATCATTTGGACTTGATCGAGAACCTAAAGTTTGTTTAAAGAAAGAAGGGCATGATGTGGAAATAAACAGTAATATGAGAAAAATGATGTTATTAAACAAAGATTCTCCTGCTGATCCTCCTCCACTTTGTTCAATATGTCAACACAAGGCACCTTTATTTGGAAAACCACCTCGGTGGTTCACTTATTCTGAGCTCGAACGTGCTACCAGTCGATTTTCACAAGCTAACTTTTTGGCTGAGGGTGGGTATGGTTCTGTACATCGTGGACACTTACCAGATGGCCAAGTTATAGCAGTCAAGCAATACAAATCAGCTAGTTCGCAGGGAGACCTTGAATTTTGCTCTGAAGTGGAGGTCCTGAGCTGTGCTCAACATCGAAATGTTGTGATGCTTATAGGCTTCTGTGTGGAAGATGGAAGAAGGTTACTAGTTTATGAATACATCTGCAATGGCTCTTTAGATTCTCACCTTTATGGTACCAACTTCTCTAGTCATATGTTTTTATATCTCAATACTCATTAAAACCCATGTCCAGTTCTTGATCTATATGACATTGAAATGATTTAAGTGAATGGAAATTGAAGCTGTTATTTTCTTCTTTTTTTCTAATTTGATAATTTTGAGTGTGAGGTTCCACTTCTAGTCATAACTCCTCCCTTACATAGATCTGTCAAAAGTGTTTTTTCACCTTACAAACTCACTTTATATGGACGATTATTATGAGAACCTCTTTTGCTCATGTGTAGAGCATGTAGTGAACACCGAAGTTTCTTGAAAGCTTAGGAACCTGTCAAAAACTGTGCAACCCATAATTATATGTTCATAACCAAGTTGTCAATCCACAGGACGTAATGGACATCCATTAAATTGGTCAGCACGTCAAAAGATTGCTGTGGGAGCTGCTCGAGGACTGAGATACCTGCATGAGGAGTGCAGAGTAGGTTGTATTGTTCATCGTGACATGCGGCCAAATAATATCCTCCTAACTCATGATTTTGAGCCATTGGTGCGCATTGCTCTTTTACACTTTAGTTTTTCTATTTGTATTATTGCTTGTCATGTTTTGGCCTTCTTTATATACTTTAAAAGAACACAAGCTTTAGTTGATTCTTGTAAATCTTTGTTCTACATGATGGAAGGGAAAAACAGTTTTCAGAAATATCTTACCGTAATTGTCTTTAAAATGTAGTAGATTATTTGTTCTCTAAAACTGGTCACAAAACAAACTTCTTCTTGTTCTTGCTTGGTTCTAATATTCTTTTCTTTCATCTACTATTTTAAGCCCCCCTCTTCACTTTTTCTTTGTGATATAGGTTGGAGACTTTGGGCTGGCGAGGTGGCAACCCGAAGGAGACTTAGGAGTTGATACCAGAGTAATTGGAACATTTGGGTAAATAACTATATATGAAACCTTACACAGTTGTCCCGGCACACTATCTTTCGGCTATTAATTGGTGCAATTTTTTCTTGTTCAGGTACTTGGCACCGGAATATGCTCAAAGTGGTCAAATAACTGAAAAAGCTGATGCATACTCATTTGGTATAGTACTATTGGAACTTGTCACTGGAAGAAAAGCTATAGACATTAACCGCCCAAAGGGCCAGCAGTCCCTCAGTGAATGGGTATGAGTTCTTTAAGTTTTCCTTGTGTTTTATTGGCACATCAATGTCTGCGTATGACCATGCTTTAATGGTTTAGAGTACTAATAGTTTATCCTTATATTCCAAATGGAGCAGGCACGTCCTCTGCTTCGAAAGAGCACCATCTCTGAACTCATCGACCCATGTCTAGTGAACTGCTGCTTGGAGCAGGAAGTTCGTGGCATGCTACATTGTGCTTCATTATGCATTCGCCGGGACCCTAATTCAAGGCCGAGGATGTCTCAGGTAGAGATATATACTGAATGTTGCTGTCTAAAAATTTAAACTTGTGAGAAAACTGCCTATTTTTTCTACAAGAGTTTCTAGTTCTGGAAGCTAATTATATGCTCTGACTATAATGACTGTGGTCCAAACTATTGACCAAATGCAAAAGCTTCACTTGATAGACCTCAACAGTAAACGGCAGCAAGTGATTGAAGTTCATTAGTTCTTCATATAAAATTGTTGACTCTAGAGATATAGTAATACGAGAAGACAAAATTGTCTACCCCCACCCATCAAAAAACAAAAGAAACAGAAAGGACCTAATGTTAATAGATTCTTCATGACTGGTATTTCAGCTTTGTTTCAGTAAAAGATCTTTCTTGAGTAAAGTTATTATAACTCAGGAAGTTCCCCATGGCTCAATAATTGCAGGAGGTTAAACCTGGTGCTTGCTGGTACTCTATTGTTTGATTCATCATCTAACAGTCTTGTTTCTGGCCTTCTCTATAAGAAGAAAAACATTGCTTATATCACTAGAGTAGTAGGAACTGTCATATAACCCGTGTCATTTTTAATTGCTTATTATCGACAAGCAAAGCTCATGCTACTTTCAAGGTTAAACTTAATGACATCATGTTAGCAACACCTTACAATAGAATTCATCTGAATACTATAATATGATCCTTATGTATATACACACTTCTTGTTTTTCTCATTGCACTTGTAGGTACTTCGGATGTTGGAAGGTGACGTGTTAGTGAGCTAGGTTTGTAGTGAACACAATGCTCTGGAGTTGATCTTCAAAAGAAGTCGAGTTTGAAAAAAACAATCGAGCCAAAGCTAGAAAGGACATTTCAGAATAATGCTCCACCTGTTCTGGACTGCAAGAAGATGCCACAGGTAGAGAGGTCTCTTATATAAGAGACAAGGGGAACTTACATGATAAAAAAACAAGGATGCCATGGCCATTTTTAATCCTCCCACCATCATATAACAATTTTTGTTGCACTTCATGATCCACATGCATTATAGATGCTGTAAAGCAGTGATAAAATGAATGTGTTATATTTTTTTGTTCTTTTTTACTCATAGTAGAATTAGGAGAAAACGTTGGATATAGGAATGGCAGTGGAAGTGTAACTTGCCTTCAATCTCTGTAAATGCAATGGCATGGCTTGATTTCACAGTTAATTGAATTTTATGCTGTTTGCTTGGTTGAATCCCTTGGAAGATCAACTCAACCTTTGCAGAAATAACCAAAGTCTAAATAGTGAAACTACTAGCAAGGAGAAGGGGGTTCTTACAAATGTACATTCCAAATAAACAGCTTATATCTTACGTAGTCCTATAATTATTTATAAATATACTAACCAACATATGTTAACAATGAATTTTAGGAAGCCAAATTTCTTTCAATGTTATTTTTTTACCTTCTCCATTTTCCAAATTTATATAACACACTATAATCGTGTGTATACACTTTTTTGCACAATTATAAATTATATATACATTCTTATACACTATTAGACATTATATATGTATCTCCTTTGTATAACTATGACCAAAAAAATGTATCTCCTTTGTATAACTATGAAGGAAGAATGTATCTTGTTTATGTAATCATATATATAAACAATGTATCTATACTATGTATAGAAGGTCGTTACACATTATTAAACAAGAGAGCGCCATTAATAGAACAACTCACATTTCCGATAAGCGAGGGGACAAGAAATAACTCAACTAGAATTTTAATTGAACAAGCAAGACACGATACCCGGTACAGGGCCAGAAGGTCAATCGACAAAGCGATGAAATATAATCCTATGGTGAAATGTAATTCTAGAACTTGGGATATCTAGAACCCTCATTCACTTAAGTACTAAATACTACTCCCAAAAAATATTATCTATATAGCTCATACAAACATATTTGTTACGCTTATATAGAAGCTTATCATGAGTTTCATAAATTTTTCAATTTGCAATTCAAAAATCAAGATTTAAAGGCTTAGTTTCGTAAATGCTCATTGGAAAATGAAGGTTTAGGGTTATAAATACTTATCCAACAGATTCACCGTGAAAAATCTCTTTAAAATCGCCTCCAAAGATTTTCCAAAACTCAAACTAGGAGAAATTGGGGGGAAACCCCAAAATTTCAGACCAAAACCCTCCTAGGTCTTGCTTTCACGAGCCCAAGATCGCTAACACGTGCTTCGCGGAAGTGACGACTTGGTCGCGAAACAGCCCCCGCATAAGTGGCCAGCCTCACTTTTGTGAGTCGTCCTTCGCTAAAGCAAAGGTTGCGAAAGCGATGCAATCTTCATGAATGCGAGGGTCAAGAAAAACTTGACCCCTTGCGAACGCGATCAGATCCTCGCTGAAGCAACGTTCGCGAAAGCGGTTCCTCGCTAAAGTAAAGCACACCATGCATAAAAAAAATAGCCAACTCTCAAATCCTCGAAGGGATCCTCGGGATTCGTTCAGAACCCCGTGGACACAAACCAGATATGCTACTTGACTAAACTCAACATTATGGACTCAATGGAACCATTAAAACATGAATCTGAGGTCTCGTTGACCAAAAACTCGAAAAAATCACAAGAAACAAGCATAATGCCTAAAAAAGTCTAATCAAGCTCGGAACCTCTAAAAATTCAAACAAGAACTCCTCTGGCCTTCAAATCATCCCCCAAATCCAACGAAACTGTCGAAAATTCCATCTGAACATCCGAACTCCAAATGTTGACCAAAGTCAATCCAAAGACGAAAATCTCAATAATTTCCAATTTAGGACCTCAAATCCTAAATATTGAGTTGTAGTTGTTAATTTCTTATTTGAATATTGTGTTAGTCATAAACAATAGTTGAGTTGTTAATTTCTATCTTGTGCTTTTGTAATTGGTTGAATATTCTCTTAGTTATGAAATGGGTCTTTGATTATCTAGTTAATCTCATACTTTAATTGTTTTTCAAAGGGAGTGATCAACTCTAGGACTTGCCCATTTACTTTGATTTAACTTGAAAGAGTTAATTGAGTTTCGGCCAAAAAAACCGATGAACAGGATCAAGGACTCGACTTTTTGGACCGACCTATCCGTCAATCCTTTTTCTTTATTTTTAGCATTGGATTTTGTCCATGTTTGAAACAATTTTGTTTTCTCCGTATTACTATATATCTAGAATCAATAACTTTATTTGAGGAACTACTGAACTGAATCCTCCTCCGTGTAATATTAATTCTTGGTGTATATACATGCTAGAACTTCTGGAAGGAAAAAAAAAAAATCTTCCCTTTGGATAATAATGTCAAATCATGATTTTGGTGAAGGCTTAACTACATTGACCATAAGTTACATAATCCTCTAGAAGGATAGAGATAAAATCATTAAATAAAGTTTACATCTTTTTTGACATATAGTATTTCATTAATAACACATTTGGTCTATTTTCTTATTACATTTCTACTATGAGATAAAGCCTAGTTGAGTAAGACAGCTATCCACGAAAGTTTTTGAGTATTACTAAAATATATGTTACTCTTAATCAAAGTAAACAGATGGTCAGTTTATTGATTTAAGTAATGATAATGGTGTAGCAGCCAAGTCATTGGCAGACAAAGTACATCTTATAAAACATAAAAAATGGAAGACCTAAAATAGTTGACATGTCAAGTTGTTCATCTCTTTATTTCAATAAATAATATTATCGAGAAAGGATTTAACCAGCCTATTGGAATGAATTTCTATTTTGGTTTTTCTGGCAAAAATTATAAAGAAATTTACAAGTAGCAAATTTCTTTTCTAAGAAATAACAGTTGATAATGATATCAACGTCAATACACTTTCCACAAGTAAAAACTCTGTTTTCTCACCGAAAAATGTTCGGTTATTATTTCTATAGATATTTTAATTGAAGCGATATGAAAAAAAAAATAGTACTATTTTCATATGAAAAAAATTAGGAATATGCCTATTACTTCAATGAGAACCTGTTTCTCAACGTGCAATTTTTTCAGTCGGCTAGTTCGGTAGAAAATTCATTCTCTATAGCACAAATTTCCTAGAAATATTGACTTGACGTATCCGGGCGCTTCATCCAATACTAAGCGTCCACGGTCGTTCAATAGTAATATAACCCAACTAGTGAGTTGGGGTCGAGTCCCAAGGGAGCGGTTTGTGATTGAGAATCAATAGAAAAGCAAGAACTTCGTTCAAGTCAATTATAGCTAAAGAATTTAATGAAAAGAAGCATATCAAATTAAAGGGTGACACAAGTGCCAATTATCGAAGGGGGTTTTGTAATCAATTATCAACTAAAATGACAACTAAACACGAAAATGCGAATATGGAGACGGGATTCTTGGGATGTGATAGGAATATGGGCTAAAATACACAACCGGGTAAATGCTATTGATAGTAACTCGCTGCAAATTGGTAACTAGGCTAGACTTTAGTGGGGGTAAATTTTCTCTCGAACAATTTACCCCGAATCAAATCGATTTCTCTCGAACACTGATAAGCGGCAATGAAGTACAACCTTCGCCTTAGTCCATTCACTCTCTCGAGCTGAATGTGTGGGAGAGGGTTTAGGATTCACTCTCTCGAGCTGAACCCACGACAATCCAATAACCACAGACTGTCGATTCAGTAGTTTTGGTTTTAAACCCTCTCTCTCGAGCAAGTAAAAAACACAAAGATAAAATTATATTTGCAACTACAACCCCATTAAATTCAAACACAACTACTAAATGAAATCACCTTTGAACAGCGAATAAACAATCAATTAGCAATACCCAACAGTAAATTCAACCCATATTCACGAAATCACACCCCAAGAATTGGGCTTTTAGCTAGACATAGTAAAGAGATAGAAATCGATATCGAAAAGTGTTTTCATCAAATGGGTACGATAGATATTGTCTTTACACACGTCAAAGATGAAGAATCTTCAATACCCACTTCCAATTGCTTAGAAAATGGAAATCTTCAAATCTAAGAAAAATTGTCTCCAAAAACTAAGTCCTAACACTGAGTAATTCTAAAAATTGGTTTCTGAATTGTAAAACTTGATACTAAACTAAAAATTCAAACATGTATTTATAGTTGTCAAAAAGTGTGCTGCGAAGGATCACTCGGTGCAGTTAGTCGGGATCGCCGATCCAATCGGCGATCTGTCCTTTGGTCTGGTTCATCGCCTTTCTGCATTGGCCTCCAGCAAATTCAAATTTTGTAACATTGGGCGATGGAATACAGCATCGCGAAATCGTTTGGCGACTCGCTAACTGCTCATTTATCTCGCCGACTCGATTTTCTCCTTCAGAGCTCGGCACACTGGAACATTAGGCGAGATCATAGTCATTCGGCAACTCGCCTAATGGCTTAGGCGATCCTCACGTTGTCTTTTCTTCGTTCTTTTCAGCTGCCTTGTTCCTTTTTGCCTAATAGTATCCATGCTTTGTCTCAAACTCCAAATACCCGAAACTCAAGGATTTTCATCAGTTATTGAGACAAAATATGCATTTGAGGACACTAAATCTATCAAAATAAAACCCTAAAAGAGTCCAAATCCTGGATTCATCAACACCCCCAACTTAAACTTTTGTTTGTCCTCAAGTAAAACTCAAGTTCAGCAGTTCAAAACGGATGTCTCAAACAGTGCTACACAAGACTCAATCATGAATGCACACAAAAAGACTTAACTTACTCGTGCAAGGATCAATTGTGCACTCAAAGATTCAAGTTGTGACTCACCATTACCAAAGAATCTCAAGCTAACTATACTTGCTTCAAATGCAAGTTCAAGCTCAACAAAGGTATTCAAATGCCCTCACAAAAAGAAAGATTTCATATTCACTCAATGGTTCAATCAATTAAAGTTTTGGAATCAAGATCAACACTCACACTCACAAAGATAAACACAATCCCTGATTTCACTCATAGGTTTGCCCTTATTTTCCAATCGACTTTTGCTTCAGCTCATTCAAAATCAAAAAGGTCTTTTCAAGGCTTGTAATGGGGCTGAGCGTAATGGTATGGTCATTTAGGCTTATAGGTTGAAAATCCTCATGAAATGTGATGTGAACAACACCTTCTTTCCTTCTCTTTATCATTTTCATTCAAGCTCAAAAGTCACCTCTTAGTCATCTTCCATAAGTCATTAGAAACCCCATTTTCTTTGTATTTCCACAACTTTATTTCACAACTTTTTCTTTCTTTTTCTTTTTCAATCTTTTCTTCTTTTTCTCTCTTTTTTTTATATGGAAGGGTTCCATTTTTCTCAAAACATGGGCACAAGGGACTTCTTTACATTTACTTGATTTGCCTTATCTTTTCACCACATCCCCAACTTAGGCTTTTGACCCAAGTTGGCTATTCAAACAAACCACAAATCATGAGAATTATGGGTAATGGATAAGGAATAGGTTACAATGTTATCAAGTTTCTTCCAAGAAAAGGTCAAGGCTCAAAGGGTGTTCAAAAGAGGTTCACACACTCACAAGGTAAGCCACAACAAGTTATAATGTCAAATTGGTTCACACTCTTTAAAGTTGCCTAAGATCATCTCAAGAGTTCACATCACTTAGTCAACCGTACCAACTGGGCAAATTCTAGGTGTCATCACACATGGTTCACGGTAAGCTCATCACACAAGGCATTGACACCAAAGTCAAACAAGACTCCACACTTTCGCTAGTGTGCAATGATCATCACAAGAGACTCAATTCGACGAGATGCAAGGAGTTCACATATTGTCTACGCAACTTCAATTAGCCTCGTTGTACCCGCGCATTCATTTTTGTTCGATTATGAGCACTACTCAAGTCATCGATACTGATCAAAATCGATACTCAAATTTGCAAGAGAACAACCACATTCCACGCATACAAGAGGTGACAAAAGAATTTTGAAAGGGCCAAAAATTATTTACAATTAAAAGCAAGGAGCCACAAGCTCAAACCTTCCACAAAAAACAGTGTATAATACGAATTTAGGTCAAAGCCCAAATATATAAACAAAACAATAATATTAACAAAAAGAGTCACAAAATGTGAGCCTCACCCCACCACAAATAAAAGCATTTGTCCTGAAATGCAAACAAGATTATCCAAAAGTCAAAAGAAATAAAGATAGAGAGGGAGGTAAAGAGGAGATCATGTCTATGCAGTCTCTTCATCTGTCTCAGCATCAGTGCCCGGTGCATCAGTCTGGACTTGGGCATCGGTGCCCGGAGTTACCTCAGAAGGAACTGTAGTGCCAGACCCACCAGGAGCTTCCACAGGTATATCTGCTAGAAAGGTCCGCACAACTGCATAGAATCCCCGGGACCATGAAGGAATAGAGGGGTCTCTGGGAGTAGTCTTCCTGTCAGAATTTGACCTCTTGCCTTTGCCTTTATCTCCAGGTGGAGGCTCTTGTCTTCCCGTCTTAGGGGGCTTTGGTCTCCCTTCATTCATTTTGTGATTCTATGCTCTTATCTCTCGGGGTGGCATGATTCTCCCAACAACTTTTGGTCTAACCATATCTTTATACCGATTAAGATAAGATTGAAATGCTAGGCGGCAATGTAAACCAACTCCGAGCACCAATCAACAGCTAAAACACTTATAGAGTGCAAAAAATGTAGAGGATAAAGTGCAGGTGTGAGTTTGTGCAGCGTTAAAGAGAGGGAAAATGAAGGAGTTTGAGAAATATAACCTTTTGGCCTTAAAACTGTCTAGTTTTCGCTCGTTCGGTGACATTACTCTTACTCGCCAATTCGCTCGGTGAAGCACCAAGTAGACACTTACCTCGCTGAATTTTACAGGACTTCCAATTGATTTGGAGATCCAAACACCGGACTATATCGGGGTCGCCGACTAGGTCGGTGACTCACCAATAATTTCCTGGTTTTCGCCGAAAGTTACAGACTCCAAGTTAAATTTGTCTTGAGTCCAATGGCGGTCTGAGTCGGGGTCGCCGACTCTTTCGGCGATAAAACTTGGGTTGCCTCCCAAGCAGCGCCTTAGTTAACGTCGCGACACGACGCAAGTCCACCTTTAAACCTCATTCTTGGGGTTAGCCATAGTATCACTAGGCAAACCCCCTTGTTGTCTCGGGTTGAGATGAAACAATATATGACCCATTTGGGTCTCCAACTGCTTGATCGACATTGAATGGGAGGTGACGGTCTGGCTAAAGGTAGACACATCTTCTTTCATTTCTTTTAAAATCTTATCTAACCCTTCAACTTTGTTGAGGATACGAGAGAGCATATCCTCAGACCGACCACCTTCCGAATCCTTTGGCTTTTGGTGCTCGTGGGGAGTCACATACCTATCCTTCTCCCCATCCTTTCAATTCGGATTACGGTCTTTCCATTCACGATCTCGATCTTTCCAACCTTCATCCCTAGCCCAACCTTGGTTACCACCCTGCCTCGGGTAGTTTGAACGATAGCCACCACCTTGGTTGGTTAGGAAATTTACCTCTTCATTATACAATGCTTCAAACTTGGACTCATCCGGATTAGCACACCCGACACCCACGACATTGACACTTCGAGCACCAGCTCCCATGATATTTTGAGACAAAATATCAAGTCTTCACGGGTATACCACGCCCTGTTTATGGTAGCCATGCCATCCAAGAGCTGAGCCGCTATCACATAAGGTTGTTGCATCAAACCTCCCGAAGAAAGTTGGTCATCAACACCCTTATTTACCGAATCAAGACTCTGGTAAAAATACTGCAGCAGCACGTTATCAGGCAAGTCATGGGTTGGGCATTGAAGCACCAACTTTTTAAATCGCAGCCAAGTCTCATGAATTGGCTCGCCTTCTAGATGCTTAAAGCTCTGAATGTTGTCCCGAAGAGTCATCATCTTCGAAGGAGGGAAAAATTGCGTTTGAAATGCGGTGACCAACTCCTCCCATGAAATGATTGATTACATGGCAATTCAGCCAGCCACTTGCATGTTTCTCCTATCAAAGAGAACGGGAACAACCTCAATCAGACCGATTCTTGGGAGATATTCTTGAAGGAGAATGGTATGCATACATCCACGAAGTTTCTAATGTGCTCATGGGGATCCTCATTAGTCAAACCACTGAAAAGCCCTTTTAGTTGCAAGAGTTGCAACATAGTACTCGTGATGTGAAATACCGCATTCCCTTCGGCCGGAGGCAAGCGAATGGCACCACTACCGCCCATGAGGTGGGGGTCATTAGCATGAGGATCGTTGAGGTTTCTGATGTCGTCTTGATGGCCTACTTGGCTTCCATTGCTGCCGTTTACGCTCATACTTCCTGTTTTCAACACAAAAACAGGCAAAACAAAACTAAGAATTAAGTAAGTAGAACTATAACTAACCAGAACAAAATTCAATCTAACTAAAAATTCTCAATTAACACCACTCCCTGGCAGCGGCGCCATTTTGACTTGACGTATCCGGGCGCTTCATCCAATACTAAGCGTCCACGGTCGTTCAATAGTAATATAACCCAACTAGTGAGTTGGGGTCGAGTCCCAAGGGAGCGGTTTGTGATTGAGAATCAATAGAAAAGCAAGAACTTCATTCAAGTCAATTATAGCTAAAGAATTTAATGAAAAGAAGCATATCAAATTAAAGGGTGACACAAGTGTCAATTATCGAAGGGGGTTTTGTAATCAATTATCAACTAAAATGACAACTAAACACTAAAATACAAATATAGAGACGGGATTCTTGGGATGTGATAGGAATATGGGTTAAAATACACAACTGGGTAAATGCTATTAACTCGCTGCAAATTGGTAACTAGGCTAGACATTAGTGGGGATAAATTTTCTCTCGAACAATTTACCTCAAATTCAATCGGTTTTGTAACATCTCGCACCTAGAAAAGACTATAAAGAGTTTAATATATGAAAATATTGATTTTTGGAAAGAATAAGGAAATCTGGAAATTTTTGTCTAAGTTAAGAAAGTGAGTTTTGGCCATTTTCAAACGTCCATAACTCCTATCTCGGGATGAGTTAGGATAATCTATTGAAATGGTTGGAAATAATTTGGAGAGATCTTTCCAACGCCGCCAAGTTTGCGCAATTTCGACATCGTATGAGTGAATTATGTCTTTCGGAAGTTGGGCTGTTGGATTGAGAAAAGTCCCAATCCGGAATTAAGGAAGGGCAAAGTAGTCTTTTCTCTAATTTATTTTAGGCATTTATTGGGGTAAAATATTATTTTTTTTTTCAGATTAGAAAAATTAAATTCACGCTTAAGGCTTGGAGAAAAGAGAAAAGAAGAAAGAAAGGGAGAAAAGCCTAGATTTCGCCAAGAACGTCAAGCGTTTGGAGTGGAATTCGTCGGGGGTGATCCCTATTAAGGTATGTGATATCTTTTCATGTTGGGTTAGTTCACCCACACATCAAATTGTTTCAATCAATTGTTTTGAGTTGTTTACATGTTGAAGAAGTAAGGTTCTTGAAGAACAAATTGTAGAATTCTTGTTGGTTGAGTTATTGATGCTTGGGGGTCAGTTGATTCATGTTTCCGAGTTGTTTTTTGAGTTAGATTGGTTGTATATTGAGGGTACAATTGATCCTAAGTGTTTGGGGAAGGAACTATGGAAGTTAGGGAGGTTTAGAGATGAAGAACGGAAGAGAAAAGTCGAAAGTCGCTAGGCAAAAAGGGCTGGGGCGTCGCGCCTGCCAAAGCGCCACAAAAACATCTCTGAAGTTTGGCCTCTGGCGTGTCGCGCCAGTCAAACTTCTCTTAAGTTTGAGGGCTGGTGCCCCGCGCCTCTCAGAGCGCCAGGGACGCCAGTTCTCCCCATTCGTTCCTCACCTTTTCGTACTAGTTCCTAAGTGATGTACCTATGTTTCCTAGTTGATTCTAACACTGTAAGGTACATCTAAACATCATGAAATCATTCATAAACATGAGATCATGAACCTTGAATCCATAATCCAATTCAAGGAAAGTTAAGATCAAAGTCAAAGAAGTTAAGATCCAAGTCTAGAAGTTAAGAAGCAAGTCAAAGCAAAGTTTCTTAAAGTTTTCAAGAGTCTTTAACAAACGTTTCAACTTTGTTTTAAAGCTCAAGTTTCAAGTAAGCAAAGAGTAAAGAGTTGAGTCCATTTCTCAAAAAGCTATAAGGGAACCAAGTATTCCCAAAGAGTTTATAAATGTTTTCACATTTGAGCAAGAAAAACGGAACATCGATTCCAAGAGAGATTTTAAACTAAGTTTTGAGTAATTATCTCAATTCAAAGAAAGATTTTTGTTTCTACAAACATATGAGCTAAGTATATTTTGGGAGTAGTATTGAGGACCGATATGGGGATGCGAGTTCATATTAACTCAAGTCTCCATAAACCATGTAGCTATCATGGGTCGTAAAGGATCATACTTTTTAGATGACTCCTTAAGATGCTTTTAGCATAGACTAGTGGATCCACTAAGTTAAGCGTTCTATATGATGGCAAAGTATAGGACAGTTCTGGCAGTGTGGGCAAGACGTTGTATCACCACTTAGGCTCATAGTGGTGGTTGTCGGTTAGAGAATCTCCCACAAAACTTATATTACTTTTATATATAAGTAAAGTTGAGTTTGTTATTGCTTTATCTTTAATGAACTAAGTTGTTTATAATGTTTTACAAGCTTTATATATATATATTGCATGTGTCTTATTGCTTTATATTGAGTTCGGTTATTCATGAGTTGTACAGAGCCAAGGTAAGTGTTCCTACTTACTCTTTTCAAGCTTAAGTTGTTGTTTAGCATTCCAACTCGTATACTCGTACATTTAATGTACTGATGCCAGTTGGCCTGCATCATCTTATGATGCAGACGCAGGTAACCAGGATCAGCATCCAACGCCTCGTTGATCCAATTGAATACTCAGAGTCAGTGGTGAGCCTCCTTGAATTCCGGAGGACTCTTTTATTCGCTTTCTAGTTTAGTTCATTAGGATGTTGTGGGTTTGTCCCAACATCCATCTCAGTTGTTTAGAGGCTTCATAGACAGTTAGTAGTTCAGTTGTCTTTACATTATCATTTAGATGTTGTTTAAAGACTGTGTTGCCATTTTGGCTAAACTATTATTTCTCAAGTTATGCATGAGTTATATTTTCTTATGTTTAAGTCTGCCGCTGAGTTAAGTAAGTCAGGCCAAGGGTTCGCTTGAGGCCAACAATGGTCTTCGAGTGCTAGTCTCACCAGGGTGTAGGCTTGGGGCGTGACAAACTTGGTATCAGAGAACAGAGTTTAAGAGTCCCAGGGAGTCTATGAAGCCGTGTCTGTAGAGTCCTAGTTATCGGTGTGAAGCGCGCCACATCTATAATTAGGAGGCTGCAACACTTAGGAACTATCTCACTTATTTCACATTCATTTCGTGCGATAAGTTAATCTCTATAAAAGTTTCCTTCTAATTTGTGCTTGCGCGTGTTTCAGATAATCATGCCTCCACGAAGAGCAGTCAGAGGTCGTCCTGCTAGACGTAATGTTGATGAACAATAATTACCCAATGCACCTGAAGTGCAACCGCAAAGAGGAGTCACAAATGATGAGTTCCGTGAGGCTATTCGGATGTTGAGCCAGCTGTGACTAACTAGGTCGGGCAGCAAAGAGGAGCTCGACAAGAAAAGGCTGACACTTCAAGGATTCGCGAGTTCTTGAGGATGAATCCGCCAAGTTTCACTGGTTCCAGCACTACTGAGGATCCAGAGAACTTCATTGAGGAACTGAAAAAGGGATTAAATGTGATACATGTTACTGATACTGTGAGAGTTGAGCTACCTGCATATCAACTGAAGAATATTGCTAGGACTTGGTTTGATCAGTGGAAAGGGGGTAGAGATGAGGATGCACCACCTGTGAGTTGGGTCTGTTTTGAGGAAGCTTTCTTGGGGTGTTTCTCTCAAACACCGATAAGCGGCAATGAAGTACAGTCTCCGCCTTAGTCCATTCACTCTCTCGAGCTGAATGTGTGGGAGAGGGTTTAGGATTCACTCTCTCGAGCTTAACCCACGACAACCCAATAACCACCGACTATCGATTCAGTAGTTTTGGTTTTAAAACCTCTCTCTCAAGCTAGTCAAAAACACGAAAGATAAAATTGTATTTGCAACTACAACCCCATTAAATTCAAACACAACTACTAAACGAAATCACCTTTAAACAGCGAATAAACAATCAATTAGCAATACCCAGCAGTAAATTCAACCCATATTCACGAAATCACAACTCAAGAATTGGGGTTTTAGCTAGACATAGTAAAGAGATAGAAATCGATACCGCAAAGTGTTTCCATCAAATGGGTATGATAGATATTGTCTTTACACACGTCAAAGATGAAGAATCTTCAATACCCACTTCCAATTGCTTAGAAAATGGAAATCTTCAAATCTTCAAAGTTAAGAAAAATTGTCTCCAAAAACTAAGTCCTAAAACTAAGTAATTCTAAAAATTGGTTTCTGAATTGTAAAACTTGATACTAAACTAAAAATTCAAACAAGTATTTATAGTTGTCAAAAGTGTTGCGAAGGATCACTCGGCGCAGTTAGTTGGGATCGCCGATCCACTCGGCGATCTGCCCTTTGGTCTGGTTCATTACCTTTCTGCATTGGCCTCTAGAAAATTCAAGTTCTGTAACATTGGGCGATGGAATACCGCATCGCGGATCGTTCGGCGACTCGCCAACTCTATTTTCTCCTTCAGAGTTTGGCACACTGGAACATTAGGCGAGACCATAGCCATTCGGCAACTCGCCTAATGGCTTAGGCGATCTCCAGGTTGTCTTTTCTTCGTTCTTTTCAGCTGCCTTGTTCCTTTTTGCCCAATAGTGTCCATGCTTTGTCTCAAACTCCAAATACCTAAAACTCAAGGATTTTCATCAGTTATTGAGACAAAATATGCATTTGAGGACACTAAATCTATCAAAATAAAGCCCTACAAGAGTCCAAATCGTGGACTCATCAGATATACGGTAGAAAAATCTTTTATTTCTAATAATATTCTATTATTATCCATCTAAGTCCTCCCTCGTCTCAAGCTCATCAACCTACTCCTTGCAAATCACTGACAAAGATAATTTGATTTTGCATCACCTTTTTCCATATCTAGGGCACTTGTATATTGTCCTAAACAAATATATTGAATTTGGAGTTGATTTTTCAAATTGACATTCAATTGATAGTTATTATTCTCAAAAATCAATTTTTTTTTATTCCAATAATTTCTTCTTTTTTAAAACAAAAATAATTTTCTATTTACCATCTGATAAATCAACCCTACCATTATGTATTAATTACTACTGCTTATTAAAAAACTTTATAAATTTCCCAGAGATAATCCAAGAGAAAAACTTCTTTAATTTTGTAGATAAGGTGTTATTTATCCAATGATGATCTGAACATGATCACCTTGATAACCATTTATAATTATAAAATAATACGTGTTGAGATAATGGCCGGTGTGACAAATCTTCCATTATATGAGATATTATGGCTATATTTTTAATTAGTTGATGTTTAACATGCTTAAACACATGCAAATGCATGGAATATCAAGACAAATATATGCAATTACCCCACTATACATATTGAAATCAAGAAAATTGATACTGTAATAATTAATTATGATATCTCATAAAATAAAGCTAAATCATTTCCTACTTTATTTTTTTTGTTATAATCATTGAGTATTTAGTTTTTACTGATTTCAGTACGTAAGCCCCATTAACATAAACGTTACAATATTTTTCCATTCTCAAAAATCAGAACATGAGTTTAGCATTCCTACCCAAGTTGGATATATAAACAAATAGCCTAGTGCCTAGTGGCCCATCCAATCATCTTCACTTGGTGTGCTCCTATTTTCACAAGTCCCAACTTGTACTACAAAACATATTACTATCATATAAACCACTTAATATAAAGTTGTTGATACAATATTCCATTTCCTCTTCTTTTGAATACCCCCCAAGTCTAACCAAAGTCTTGTGGATATGGGAAGGAAGTGTTCACATTGTGGTAATATAGGTCACAATTCAAGAACTTGTAGCACTTTCAAGTTAGGTGCTAGTGCTAGCTTTGTTGGTGGATTAAGGCTCTTTGGAGTACAACTAATTGACATCTCTTCTTCATCTTCTACATCATCTTCCTCTTCTTCTTCTTCTTCTTATGATATCCACTTGAAGAAAAGTTTAAGCTTAGATTGCATGTCTTCACCTCAAGTATCATCATCACTTGTTACTCTTAATGAAAAGAGTACTACTTGCACAAATGGAGATTATCTATCTGATTGTCTCTTAGGTCAACCTCAAGAGAGAAGGAAAGGTTTGGAATAATTATTCATTTTTTAGATATAATTATTTGACCACTTTTTAGTGGGAAATGTTAGTATGAAAATAATGGTTAAATCCGTATTCAGTTGTCAAAAAATGAGATTGACTATGGATTTCAAAGAAAGTGGAGTTACATTTACTTATGTAATTTAATCTTTATAACCATGCATCTTCTTCCTTGAGAAAGGAACGTGAATTTCTAAGGAACGCTTATTAAAAGTGATTTTGAATTAGGAGTTGGATGGACAGAGGAGGAACATAGGAGATTCTTGATGGGACTAGAAAAGCTAGGGAAAGGAGATTGGAGAGGAATTTCGAGGAAGTTCGTCACAACAAGAACTCCAACACAAGTAGCTAGTCATGCTCAAAAATATTTCCTCAGACAGTACTCAACTCATCTCAATAAAAAGAAGCGCCGTTCTAGCCTCTTTGACATGGTATGTCTCATAATATTTTTAAGTCAGTTTTCAACAATATATATATATACTTTTCATTTTTTATTATATTTAGTCATAACGGGGGTGTAGTGTAAGTAGTTTAATTATAACATCTCCTTAGAGCTCATCACGAAGACAATTTTATCGGAAAAACATTTTTGATATAAAATGAATATTATTATCGTGTGATATAGTTGAAATTTAATGTGTGAAATGAACATGATACATAGGAAAGGAGGAAGAACAAAATGGAAGAAAGCAACGAAGAGTGTGGAAATTCAACAAGTCCAATTAGTATGATGGATGAAGAGATAGCATTAACAACCAAAGATGCTCTAATTTGGTCTTCTTATTATGAATCCCCACTTAATTTGGAGCTAAGCCTAGCAGCTGCAAATACCTTTCTAATTGGAACTATTCCAGTTAATTCTAAACCAGATCAACTGCCTCTTAATTGTATATATGCTAGCTAATTAATGAATCTATCATGTATTTCAACTTACTTAATTATACCCTGTAATTACTACTTGCCAGTATGTATTTATATTTCAAGTATCTTATTGATTTATACAAGTAGAACGATATAAATATGTTTTTTAATTTGTCCAAATTATGAAACGGCCTGGATGAGAACAATGAATTATTTTGACTTTTTTAGCCCCACAAATCACTTAGAACCAAAGCTACTGAGTTCGATCGAACTCATACCCCAATATAAGAGAAATAGTTAACACTACTTTTTGCCTTGTTTTTTCAGAGAGTAATACCCTTGTATTAGAACAGATCAAGAAAAAAAAATTAAAGGAATTTGGTCAATCAATTACTCGCACTTTTCACTTGTGCAATATAACTCTATAATGTTCAGACGAGGAACCTTCTTAATTAATACTCACCACTTTGATTTTGATTAATAAGCACCTTATTAATTACTTATATAGTATGCTTTTCTTCTCTCTTTTTTCTTTGTCGTGAAGGGAATCTATTTTAGGGATCTTTCTTTGGCATAATATACATAAATTTGCTACCAAGTTGTCAATTGTCACATCCCATGGTACATTCACTTTAAAAGAATAGTCCCTTGAACCAACAAGCACCCCCCCGCCCCACCCCAAACACACACATACACTTTAAACAATAAAGAGCAAGAGCGTAAGATAAAACGTTTTATCTGATACAGGGTGCGGCGTAAGCCTCAAGGGGTAGGCATAAGTTTTAATTTCATAAATTAATATAATAAAAATATGAAATTACATAACAATTTCAAAAAATATATATAAAATAAGTGTAAATGTATATAGAATTACTTCATTTTTAAGTGGTAATCAAAATCATCAATTAACTTAAAAAATAAATTGGAACTATTCATCTCAAAAAATTAATTAGACTTTTTATAGAAAATAATCGAGTAGAAATTTATAAATTAACAAGGAACCTACAATCAAAAAATCAACCAAACCAGAATAAGCATTAAAATGATGTGTTTTTACTTTGTAGTTAGCATATTGATCTTCTTCTTACCCAATGAAAGATAAAGAATAAAAAAAATAAAAATTTAAGTCTAAACAGTAATTATGTAGACAACTGAATGAAAAACAATATTGTGTTTTTCTATTGTCTACATAATTTTGAACAAATAAATAATATTCTTAATCAGTAATTTCTTCAATTGCCTCTTTCTTTATTAAAGTTCATGCCCTTTTAACATATAATCTTTTTAGATTTCACCACTTACTTTTTTCGCATTTGATAACATTGAGGATTGAGCTCAATCTTAGTGCACTAAATTATAAGTTGAAAAACAAACAAGCTACGTATATAAGATGTTGAAATACTTTAATTTTGTAAATCCTTTGATGAAAATTGTTCGCATTGGCTTAAAGTGAAAAAAATATGATACCACGTTAAATGGACTGGATTAGCTAAATAACGGGTCTAGATTTGCGATTTGAGCTAGTGTCGGAGCCAGATGATTGTGATTTGTGATGTGCACAATTCCAAAGCTCACTCAAATAAATAACAATGGATGGCAGCATCATTATATTTTGGCATAATACATAAATATGACCCTTAATTTGTCTTCAGTGAACAACTATGCCCTCCAACTTTGAGTGTGCACAAGTAGGCACTTAAACTTGTATAAAATTGAACAAGTAGACACATGTGTCCTACATGACATAAGACACATAGGATGCCATGTAGGTTACAAAATTGCCATGTAAGGTGTCATGTAGGACAATTGTGTCAATTTGTTCAATTTTATACAAGTTTAAGTGTCTACTTGTGCACACCCAAAGTTAAAAGTCATAGTTGACAGCTAACACCAAGTTAAGAGTCGTGTTTATGTATTATGCCTTATATTTTTTGGCCCACTCTTGCAAACCAGCTGTTACTTTTACACCTAGGACCACAGCTTTAAAGCTTTTTTCTTAATGCAAATTGGGTTAGATTGTCGTATCTATGAAACAAACATATGCACGACAAATTCTGGATATAATGAATGAGTCCAGATATGGGATAAGGCTTTGGACACGTTTCGACCTTCAATGCCATATACTATGCTGCACATGTTTAAGATTCCTCATCATCCTACCATTAAAACCATTTTATTTCTAATCAAAATGAAAAAGTAAGAGTAAACTTTTTACAAGAGTTGACGTTTGGACAAACAGGGTCCACACATTTTTCTTTTTAGTTAATCTAAAAAAAAATTGATACATTTTTTTTATTAAGTAACAATTTAATTTTAAAATACTCACTTTAGCCTTAATGAAATGATTTATAGTCATACAAATATTTATCACTTATTTTAAACAACAAATTTCAAAAGTCGTACATGTCAAGTCAAACTAACTCATATAAAATAGGACGGAAGGTGTATTTGTTTAGTGTCTCTAAAACACTGCCTGTTGGAACAAATAGGAAAAAAGAACAAGAAGTAAAATGATACCCCATATTTAAAGTGATTTACCTTTTCTCATTTACTTTCGATTTCTTTGCGTTACTTCAAACTAATCAAGCACTTATAGCCAAAAAAGAAAAAAAGGAAAATACTGTCATTAGTACATAGAATTCTTGCTTCATACACACTTGCAAATAGATGGTGAGAAAGAATCTAACTCACTTCCAAAACCATGTGGGGTTATCAGGAGAAAATAATATAGTAGAAAGGATCTCTTAAAAGTAAACTTTGTAAAATTCATGTGTGTTCTTTCTTTAGCTTTGCTAGTTAGAATAGCAAATTCATTCTCAAGGAGGTAATGCCAAATAAGATCATCTAGAGTTCTGGTGTTGGGAGTACATGCAACTTATGCACTGGCTACCAACCAGAGAACATCAGGATCAGTTCCATACACAACTATATTTCTTACATTCATGTGTTCATCATCTATTTACAGACTACCCCACAAAAACCAACACTAACATCAAACTAGAGAATATAAACAATTGCATTACAGATGGACATCATCGTATGTAGCACCTAATTGGCAAGTAATCACGTTTCAAAAAATAAATGCCAGAAAATGTTGGCAGATAGGTCAACAGCTCTATATTGTGCAACTCCTCCGATGTATCAAAGAAAACTACCCGGCATTGGTGCATAAGAGCTTCATGATTATAAACTGTCCACTCAGTCAACCTCCTTTGCTCTCTTGTCTGATTTTCTTTTGCTGTTGCTTCTTTTTTATGCAACTATCAAGAATCACGGGATCCTTGGATCAGTACACTGATGCGCTTAGAACTGTCTGCGCGTAGGATATCTCCTTTGGGTCCAATCTGGGATGAAAAATCATTTCCAACATCTCAACTTTAAACACAGGCAAGTATTCAAGGAAATGTAACCAAGAGAGCTGATAGCACTGCAAAAAGACCAGTCATTTTTTACACGGGAAAAGTTACCTCATTTGGAATTTCAGGCGAGAACCACCGCAGTAGTACTCCAAGATGCACAACAGCAGGAATTAGCTTGAAAAGCAAAGGCGTGGTCACCTGTAGCATTGATTTGGTGCATTCAAATATTAGGATAGAAAACAAAAATGAAAGATTAAATAGAAGATAAAATTTATTACTGTTGAAACCTGTTCCTAAATCTCCATATTGGCCCATTTAATAACTCATAAGTTGTCTTCATCACCAAATTATTAGTTTAGTTGTCAAAGACACATTGCAGCAACACTTATTCCAGGTTTGGCTGCTAACTCTCACCAAAGCATTACAAATATAATTTCCAACCTTAGTGTGATTTCATTGGGTATGTTGTTGTATCTTTACTTCGAATAAAACATTCAAAATTCAGACTCCCACAGAGAGGACTGCCAAACTACACATACTAAGAAGTGGAGAGTGTTCTGGTAGTAATGAAACTGAGCTTTTAAAACCCATGTTGAACACACTACTCAATGGACTACCCTTTCACATGCCAACTTTTAGCGCTACTCAATACTCTTCCTGAACTAGGCGTATTTGAGCACTAAACAACTTTTATTCCAAGTTTGGCTGCTAGCTCTAACCAAAACTCCTTAATGTAGTGCTCAATACTCACAAGTCTTCCATATTTTTTTAAGCAGCAGCTCTTTACCTCCCAAAGAAAGCATGCATTGTCACATGTCCAAATTCTCATCAATTTATCACTCAGAGAAAGGTAAATAAGTATCAAAGCAAGAAGGCAAGCAAAATGTACAACACTCAGAAGTATATAAGATACAGTAACTGTTGCTAGAAAAGAGAATAAACAGTAAACATACCAAGCTAAGTGCAGTAGTGCCCAGAAGCAACATATACACTTTACCCTGCAGCATGACCGAATTTCATTACTTATCGCAAATCAGTAGTCAGAAAACTCAACAATGATTGATTATACATAATCGAGAGTTGCAACAAGGAAAAAAAATACTAGTACTTATTAGTAATTCCATTTCGATACCATCTAGTCACACAAAATAACTACAAAATGGTAATTGAAGGGGCTAAATAATTCAGCACCTCAATTAGATGCAGATTTGAAGCACGGCTAAGAAGAACAAAAGCAAACTCTCCTATTTGAGCCAGAGACATTCCAACCTGGACATACCATACAAAAAAGAGTCAGTAATGCAAAATTATGGAGAACAGATACAAATAGATGCTTTGTATACCAAAAAGAGTTCAAAAATTATGACCTCATATGATCTGGAAAACTTACAAGAATTGCAGCCTTATTGGTGTAGCCAAAACCCTTGACAACTGCCGCAACTACTATAGTTTTTATAACAATGACCAATATAACAGCTGCTACTAAGATATCGATGTGATTCCAAAGAAAATGAACATGGATAAGCATTCCAATGCTAGCTAGAAAAAGAGCAGCAAAGAAGTTCCGTATAGGTTCAACCTGAAACAAAATGAAAACCCAGCTAAGAACAATGCATGTAGAGCAGATGATGTAACAATCTAACCATAGCCAAGAGTATGTGAAACCCACATCTTCCAACATGCCTACAGCTCTATGAAACTGTTAGAGAAAATCATTTCCTCAAAGAAGGCAAAAATATATAATCTCATATGGAATATTATATAATTCTGGAGAATTAAGTGCCCAAATAGAGCAGAAAAAGTCCTATAGATAAGGAAAGTTATCCCAACTCCTAAAGATGGAATATTATATAATTCTGGAGAATAAGAGTCCAAATAGAGCGGAAAAAGTTTTATAGATAAGGAAAGTTATATCTACAGGAGGATCTTTATTTTCTCTCAATGAGCCTCACCAGGGCTATGCTAGGTTGATTAGGCTGGGAATGAGAAAACAGACAGGAAATCCCACACTGCTCATTGCACAAGAAATGCTTGTTTAGTGCTCTAGTACTCCACATTGATTTCCATTTAGGTTGAGTCACATACATTGGATAATTGGAAAGAATATTTTTGAAGGCATATCTAGAAATATACTCTGCCTTAAATTTAGATCTCTTTGTTAGCATTTTGGTGCAACCTGGTCTTAGTACATGATCTAGATTAGGGGTGACAAATGAGTGGGTTGAGGCTTGCCTCCGGAGTCTTATGTGATAAGAAGGAACCACCAAAACTTAAAGGTAAGGTCTACAAAGTTGTGGTTAGACCAACTATGTTGTATGGGGCGGAGTGTTGGCTAGTTAAGAAATCTCATGTCCAGAAGATTAAAGTTATGGAAATGAGGATGTTCAGATGGATGTGAGCATACTAGGAGGGACAAGAATTTGAATGAAGATATTCAGGACAAGGTAGGAATGGCCTCAGTGGTGAACAAGACGAGGGAAGCAAGGTTGAGATGGTTTGGACATGTGAAGAAGAGAAGCATAGATGCCTCAAGAAGGAAGTGTGAGAGGTTGGCAATCGTGGGTGTAAATACAGGTAGAGGTAAGCTGAAGAGGTATTGGGGAGGTCATTAGATAGGATATGACGTATCTTTGACCTTATTGAGAACATGACCTTAGATAGAAGGGTTTGGAGGTGCGGATTAGGGGAGAAGGTGAATTGGTAGTTGAACGATCACTTGCTTTCCTGCTAGATAGGCTGGGTGATCTTATATGTACTTGTTTTCTTACCGGTAGTTTTAGCACTATTCTCGTAGTTTCATGTTTTTCTTTTTCTATTACCACCGGTGTTTCCGATACTTTGTTTATCACATTATTTCGTTGTTACTATTATATTTTCTGAATGCTATGTATTGTTTTCTATTTCGCATTCATATGTTGTTACTGCTTTCATTTTCATATTCCCTTTTTTCCTTCAAACTGCTTTTACTCAAGCCAAGGGTCTTTTAGAGACACTAGGTTTGTGTACACACCACCCTCACTAGACCCCACTTGTGAAATTACACTGGATATGTGTAGTGGTATTTCCAAACCTTTATAGACTTACTTTGCTGCCTAGGTCCTGTTTGGCCACCAATAAAGAACATGAAGGTTGGAATTTCCACTTTAGAAGATTCTTGAATGACTGGAAAATGGGAAGGCTTGCTGAATTTTTGGCTACAGTAGAACCTTTTCAAGGTCTGGACAATAACAACCGTGACAAGCTAATTTGGAAGATTTTGTGGAATAAGATTGTTGAATAATTTCATTCTATGTTTCTATGTCATATACATGGCTTTTATATATACATAAGAGATTGTGGAATAGAATGACCTAAATCCCATGAAATCTGGGATTATACAGAATCATATATTTTACATTAAGAGAAAGAACCAAAGATATGATATTCTAGATTACCACAATTATCCTAAGATCTTAAAGGATCATATCTTGATATGAAGAATCTTCCCAGCTTAGACGATTATATCTTGATAACAAGAATATCTTCTTGGAAATCCTCTATCAGCCAACACTCCCCCTCAAGTAGGTGAATGGATATCTTCCATTCCTAGCTTGCTTATTAGATCTTGAAACACATTGTTTGGCACTCCTTTTGTTAAAACATCAGCTACCTGATCTTTTGTAGATACAAATGGCGTATAAATGAGTCCGCTATCTGATTTATCCTTAATGAAATGTCTATCTACCTCAATATGCTTAGTGCGATCATGTTGTACAGGATTATGAGCTATACTTATTGTTGATTTATTGTCACAATATAGTCTCATAGGTCGTTCGCATCTTATCTTCAAATCATCAAGGATTATCTTTAACCATAACAACTCACAAACTCCCATAGCCATAGATCTAAACTCGGATTCGGCACTTAATCTTGCTACTACATTTTGTTTTTTACTCCTTCAGATTTCCTCCTAAGCAAGTGCAATATCCAAAACTTGACCTTCGATCCACTAATGAACCAGCATAGTCCGTATTTGTATAAGCCTCTAAAACCATGTCTCCTCCTCTTTTGAATAATATTCCTATTTCAGACTTCCTTTAAGATATTGTAGAATCGGGTTGACAGCTTGAAGATGCATTTCTCTAGGATCATGCATAAATTGGCTAACAACACTTACAACAAATGCAATGCCCAGCCTTGTATGGGACAAGTAAATCAATTTCCCTACAAGTCTTTGATACAAGCCTTAGTCTACCACAGAACCTTTTGGAGCATTGCACAATCTATGATTATATTCAATTGGTGTAGCCACTGGTTTACACCCTAATTTTCCTGTTTCTTTCAGCAAATCAAGCACATATTTTTGTTGGTAATAAAGATTCTTTGTTTTGAGCATGCCACTTTGATTCCCAAAAAATACTTTAATTTCCCAAGCTCTTTGATGTCAAATTCTGAGTAAACACTTCTTCAAATTTTGTATCTCCTCTGAATCATCACATGTTACTATGATGTCATCTTTCCTGCTTTTGAGTGTCGTGTGAACAAGGTGTGGTCTACTTAACTTTGTCGATACCCTAGCTTGATCATAACCTTTGTAAATCTTTCAAACCATGCACGAGGTGATTGCTTTAATCCATAGAGTGCCTTCTTCAGTCTACACACCATTCCCTTCTTGCTTTCAAAACAAGGTGTCAACTCCATATATAGATCTCCTCATCTAAGTCTCCATGTAATTTCATGTGGAATAAGATTATTGAATAATTTCATTCACATGTTTCTATGTCATATACATGGCTTTATATATACATAAGAGATTGTGGAATAGAATCACCTAAATCCCATAAAATCTGGGATTGTACAGAATCATATATTTTTACATTGAGAGAAAGAATAAGAGATGATATTCTAGATTACCACAATTATCCTAAGATCTTAGAGGATCATATCTTCATATGAAGAATATCTTCCCATCTTAGAGGATCATATCTTGATAACAAGAATATCTTCTTGGAAATCCTGTATCAACCAACAAATTCATAGTAAGGAAAACTTCATAGACTTCAGAAAAGTCATGTTAATTCCACTTCAATTCTGGTGGGCAGCAAAGGGGTCTTTGGCCATGGAAGCAAACCTGAAAAACAAATGCACCACACAAAGTGGCTTCTTTCACTTGGTTGGTAGTGCGAGAGAATTACTTAACCCAGCAAAACCTCCAAAACGTAGGATTCCGATTGTGCTCTAGATTGTTATCAATGTGGAGACAAGGCTGAAAGTATCAGTCATTTATTATTTGCTCCGTCATCTTACGGACCAGCTATGGCAATTCTTTTTGAAAATGGTGAGAATAAAATGGAGCATACTAGGGTTTACTTATGAGCTACTAAATGTTGGAGCATCAGAGGAAGGATTCCAATCAAAGGAAATGGCGGAAAACCACTTCGGCATGCATATGGTGAACAATGTGGAGGAATGACATGATCGGTGTTTTTTTTTTTTGATGACAAGGGAAACCCGCAGTCGCTACCCTTTGGGTGCGCACAAGGTAAAACCCCCGCTCCTATGCAATAGCTCGCAAACCACATAGGAGAGGTAACCCGCACTGGGCTTGCTCGACCCAGAAGGCAAACCCCTTACTTTCGCCGGCAAGGGGTTTCGAACTTGAGACCTCCAACATGGAAGTCCCAAGCCCAAACCATTGGGCCACCCCGAAGGGTATGATCGGTGTTTTGAAGATCAAGGAAACTCTATTCAGAAAATCAAGATGAACTGTTTACTTTTTGTTTCTTTATTGGTGTAAACAAGGTGTTGTAAATGGAAAAGGACAGAAACTCCCCCCTGCTCTATTGGATTTGGTTTAAAACCCTTACCATACTCTGATGGTTCAAACTCCTAAACAATTTGTTAAATTAGGTCTTAGGCCTAACTCACACCCCAAAAGCTAGCTCAAAGGGAGGAGGATTGCCCAAGCCTTATAAGGAGTCCACCCATCTC
>JAJOOR010009891.1:0-56570 GCA_036250505.1 Solanum acaule
TGTTGCACAATTTGTATCCTCTACATATGATAAACAATGACATGCTAATCTTATATATCAAAACTGAAACATCTGCTATATCACTCTTCTAAGTAAGGATAATTATTTTGGTTGTATTACATTAGTTAGTATTTGCAGATCGTTCAAGTTGGCATCATACTGATGTCTGTTGTACATATTCTAAATATTTCTAATAGTATATAATATATGATATTATCCATCTTCTGCAAAAGGTATCACCCTTGATTCATTAGTATTAATATTTTTACAAGCATAATATTTTGACTATTGGGCCCGTGCTTGCCACGGGCCTCCCCCATCTAGTATATATATATATACAACATAAAAATTCTCATTGAAATCTTTCTCTCTAATGAACTCATGTTTTGGCTCTAATTTATAAGGAATATCCATTTTTATTAATTGAGAATATACCACTTTTTTTTTGTGGTGGCTGATTGATTATACCAATATTATCACAAAGTTCAAAAGGGATTATTATCTTTAATTTTACTTGAGGATGCAACAAAGGTTCTCTTTACTCCTTTTCATTTAATTCCAACTTTCACAATGAAATTGGAGTTGTATTACTAATTGCCTTTTTGGTTCCATTAGAAGAATATTATTAGCTCTGTATAGGCTACTTTCCTCCCCCTTTTCCCATCATTTTCGAAAGCAAATTATTTTTTTATACATTTTCTTAATTTCAATTTTAAATACTCCTTTTCAATTTCAGTTTAAATATGATTCAAATGACTAGGAAATATTCCAACAACATTTATATGAAGCACTATATATAAGGGTAGGATAGGGTGGGTGTCATTTATCGAACTTGTTTTATCTACTTCTATTAGCTACTAGCTAGGGAAGTCATTTTTTTCATCTTTAAGAAAATTATTTTCCTAGAGATCTAAAATGTTTTCCAGAACATTTTGACCATCCAAACATATGAGAGAAAAAGACAGTCTGTTGCACTAAGCCTCTGCTATGCATGGGGTCTAGAGAAGGATTGAACCGCAAGAATCTATTTGTAACACTCCAAAAATTTATAAGTTAAGACCCGAATCATCCGTATGTGTATAGGTCCGAACCGGGTGATTTATAATTGTGCATAAGTGTTAAGGTCATTTTTTTAGTATGGAAAAGGCTTTGGATTTGATGAATTAAGGTTAAAAGAATCCTCTATCACAAAGTTGAGTTGAAAGCTTCTTTACCGATTGAGTTTTGATACATGATTTTACCTATGTCAACTTCAAGCGATTATATCGCTTAGAATATGAATAATTATGTGTCCCACTGCATATCAAATTAAAGATATTTGAGTTTTCTTTCCAATGCCGACTGCTCATTAATCCAATCTCAGAGTAAAAAGTTATGACCATTTTATTAAAAAGGTAGTGAAATAACTTATTTATCGAAAGCTGTGATTATATTCTGAGAGATATACTTGTTTGAATTTGATTAAATATTAGCTCTCTAGAATATTTATATTTATACGTTTGATTCCGGAACTTGTTGTACAAAGCTATCTCCGGAACTATGCCGAAACAACTCTGAGCATTACTCTTTCGTTTACTCACTATTGTTCTATATACACTTATTTAATCTCTAGAACGCTTTCTCAACATGAATCTGAGTTAATCAGATCAGTGCATTGTGAATGCCAAATGATTGTACAAATGAGTGTCAATGTACTTATTACTTTCGATTTGGACCATATATATATATACACGCACCGACAAAATTAGACTTGAAGAAAGAACAACTTGTGTATGTGAAACTAAATAGTTAAACACGACATTCGTTTTTGTTGTGATAAACAATAGTTAATTTCAGTCAAATATCACGTTTATGTTGATTTTTGAGGGGGCGTTTTAATTAATCTTTATCTTTTTTAACACAAAATTAGTCTGCTTTTGTTACGTGATTAATTAAGTTGATTACCTTACATAATTTGGATAAAAGTATATGAGGAAATTAAAGTGATTAAGTTAAACAATTCATTACGGAACCATGATAGATTTTGAGCATATAGATTAAGACTACGTACTAATACATGAAACCTTACATTCTGTTTGGATGGTGTTGTTCCATATTATTTCATAATGTATCGTGTTAATTGTATTGTATTCTACTATATATTGTATCGTGTTGTTTTAATGTTTAATGTTTGGATACTTTGTATTATTCATTATTACATAATGTCACACATCAACCTGCAAGAAAAGTAGGATATGAAAAATGAACACAACATATCATAAAGGTAGGATATGAGAAATGAACACAACATATCATAAAGGTTATACGTACTCGATACAATAGAAGTTATTTTTTATGAAAAATGTTCAATAGGTAAGTTATATGAAAAATGACTTTCGCCATAAGTGAGAGAAGTCATTTCCACTTTCGACATTTCATCAAAAGTCATTTTCCTCGTATCATACCAAACAAAAAAGTCCAAATTGAGTTAAATGCATGCATCACATGAAGCCTTTTTTTTTCTTGTATGATTTTGTTGTAGACTTTAGTTAAGGAAAAAGGAACACAAAGTTATGGAAATCTAAAGGGAAAAACACCATACACTGTAGTTTTCCCTCTTCACCTAACTACATTACTTAACTCCTTGGACACTTTCATTACTAGAAATGAAAAAAAAAAGTTAATAAAAAAGAAATGAGTGTGTTTAATTTACTTTTCACCTAACTACTTTATTTTTTACACTTGAAGTCAAATAGGTATTAGGAAGAGCCTTAACTTTTTAACTTCAATTGTATGGATTTTGACCTCAATTTAATTTGTCACTTGACTATTATAAAGTAATGTAATTTCTTCTTATCCTTATCCTTCTCATCCTTATCCACCAGAAGCGCTTTTGGTATGATAGGTAAAAAATATATCTTGATCCATCGATAGTAGAGTCATTGAGGGAATGAGTGAATGACTTTAACGATCGTTTTAAAAGTAGCGTTTTGTTAGCCTGAAAATTCAAAGTAAGGTAGAAATCCAAATTAATAAGCGGCAGGATTTATGTGCTTCCGGTCAACATGTTTGCTTCATCATAAGATGCACAGTTTGGTCATTTTATGTATTTTTTTAAGTTTTAATTTGTTTGCTTTATTTTTTTAATTTAGAATTATGTAAGAAGTATTATAAATTATAATAATCAATAATTTTAAATATTTAATGGATATAAAAGATTTGATTGACTCTTGAAATTTTATCAGTGCTACATAAATTGGGATAGAGTAAGAGCAAGCAACATATATTATTTGAAATGACATAAAAAATACTATAAATTACAATAATTAACAACTTAAATATTTAAAAGACATTAATAATTTAAATGGTCCTCTAAATTCTATTAGTGCCACATAAATTCAAATAGAGGAAGTAAAATATATTATTTGAAAATTACAAAAAAAGTATTATATATTACAACAACTGGCAACTTAAAATATTTAAAAGACATATTTAAATTTGGTTGACTCTTGATATTCTATTAGTGTCATATAAGTTGGGTCCGAGAAAGTAACATATATTATTTGAAAAAAAAATACTATAAATCACAATAATTAACAATATAAATTAAAAGTCATATAAAATATTTGATTAATTGACTCTCAAAATTCTATAAGTGTCACATAAATTGAGATAACCAAAGTAGCATATATTATTTGAAACTTTTTAGCTAGAATGGTGGAATTGTCAATTTTTTTAAAAGTAAATAAAGAAATTACTTTGTTATTCTAATCATTGTTAGGACCTTGATATAGTTAATTAAATCTCAATCTTTAATTTTTAACTATGTCACGTGGCTTCCATCTAAATAAAAAAATGAAAAAATGGAGAAAATAAGTAATGGAAAGGAGCGGAAATCTTAATAGCTCAATTGGTTGACTATCTAAACTTTCATCTTATTGGTAAGGGTTCGATTCCCCACATTATATTCCCCTCCCCATTTACTCATAATACAGTTTGTAACAAAGTCTTTATCTAGACATATAGAAGGGCTACATATACATTGAGTCCTTAAAATGTGACACAAATTATGTCACATTTCTCCTCAATCAAGTGAGGTGAAAAATGTGACACAAATATAATTATGCTCATCAACAAAATATGATTAACATGACACTACATTAAATTAATTATACAACAAGTGAGGAGAAAAATGTTAATTTATTATGCTTCCTTAGTTATATTATTACTTCTATATTTTGAGTTTAGGTCCAAACATTCATTTTCTACCAAAACAATAATTGTTTAAAGAAGTGTATATATCACAATTCACACATGCCACATTTCATATTTGGAATTGGAAGGATTTGCAATAGTTAAAACTGGAATTGAAACCATATGACATCAAGGCTATTAAAAGCGAAGATTTTTCTTATCGCGAATCAACAAGAAATTCATACTATAGAACATGGTTTTTCTGTTTTATTTTCATCGAACCAATCGCTTACTGAGAAAATGATTGGAAACAAATTTTCATTGAAATACTAGGAAAAGTTATTAGACTTTTTTTTTTCTTTTCTTTTTCACTGATTCAATCAAAATATTCATGAAAATATTCCTAAAATATTTTTCCGTGGAATAAAATTTCAGTGGGAAATTAGTAATTTTTTTGTAGTGTAATGCTTTAATAATACAACTAAATGGATGCTTACTACACCAAATAGTTTGGTGTGTGTCTTGTGATAACCAATCTCATTAACTCTTATATCATTGGGTGAACAACAAAAACAAATGTAAGATGCGACTTTGATCTTATTTAAAGCAAGAATTGATAGAACTTTATTGTGACAAACATATATATCTTTATTTATTGATACAAACAAAATTACAACCCCCTTAAATGGGGGCATAGTCACCGTCCATATAGATCTCTCATATCTAACATAATTTGAAATTCAGTTCAACACACATTGCATCTTATTAAATATTTATTGAACAATTTTGGAAGATAATAAAATGATGTTACATAGATTTATTACGATATTTTATTGATTCAATCTTTATGTTTGGCGTGATACTCTAATTTCGAGTGAAAAGAATAACAGTGATTGCTTATAAATTTCACTCTCCAAGATGGATTGTGAAATGTGTTATAATCATCAGCTAAATAGATCACGTTTAAATATTAAATAAACTACTATTTATGAGGTATGTGACTTGCATTGAACGACGAAAGAGGACAAGAACATGGGTAAGGGTCATATACATTCACTTTTATTTGTTCATTATCTTAGAATGAGTTATTTTGTTTCGAAGAGGAAAATAATTTTATTTAAAAAAAAAAAATAAGGGTACGAAGAGGAGAAGAAACAAATGAGAAAAAGTCACATATAAATTAAAACTAGTAGGAGTAATAAATAATTGAAAAACAAAATAAAGAAGAAAGGTCACGTTTTCAGCTATTTTTTTCAGCTTTCATGTGAGAGAATAATATTACTGATTATTATATTGTCAATTAAATAAAATATAAATTTTATTCCAAATTAAATTTTAGATATCACATTTTATCCTATTAAACTTGGGAATAATTTTATTCTACATCTCATTTGAAGTAAATCAATACAAGAATTATAATTCAAAATTATAATCCCAAAAATAATTAATACGAGAAGCAAACCATCTTTATATTTTACTACATACAAAGAAAATAATATGAGAATAAACTTAATACATGATCATTGATCAAGCGTGTTGCTAGTTTAATTTAGGTTGGATTTCAAGCTCAACGTGGACATTTGTGTTTTATAGTACTTGTTGTTTAGCCTCATTTATATATATATAATGTTGATAAAAAATTAATCACGAAGGACATGTTTGATGAGATAGATAAAGATTCTCGAATAAATTTTTAGTATCAATTAATGCTTTGTAAAGTTTGGAATAGTTTTATTTCAGAATTAATAATTAGTATTGAGATAAATTATTATGGCCTATGGGTGGAATAATAATTAATTTTGTGATGACTTATTTCAGGATAAAATAGTTAAAATGAAAAAAATACTTTCTCCAATCTTTTTTATACATTACTTTTCACATCATTGACACATATGGTTATGAAGGATATTTTTGTAAACAAACAACTTATTCTCAAAACTTATGCAATGCATTTTGAATACAACAAATCAAACATTTATTAAAGAAATAATACTAGAACAACTAATTTCAACTTTTCATATATCATGTTTAATACCACAAGATTAAATAGCATTTTAATATTTGACATATTTTTAGATTATAATATCACAAAATTTAAAAAAATTCTTTACATTCTCAAACTTTATATCAAGCTAAAATAGGACAAATAAATTAAAACAGAAGACCGAAGGAATACTATATACTCAATATTTAACTATATCAGCATCTAACTTTGATTTGTTTATTTGTTAAGTATTGATCACTTATAATTTTTTGTGCGTACAACACTGTAAATAAATAAAAAATTAAAGTCGAATATAAATATGAAATATCTAATAGTTTAGACAACACACGTGAGTTGAAAAGCTACCAACTTTAAGGTGGCATCAATGTATTTAAATATTAATCTAAGCCAATAAATAATAATGTAACTATGCTGAAAATGATTATCAATAATACTAAAAATTTCCCACTTCCAATTTCATAAGTTGTTAAAAATGAAAAAAAAAAAGACATACTAATTAGTAATTACAAGTTGCACAAAGTTACAAACTTAACTAATAACAATATATGGACTTATTCTTACAAACTAATTAATCTTTACTTAAACACACCCCTCCAAAGTAGTACTAATTCAATAGTAGTAATTACTAATACTAAAAATTTCTTAATCTTAGATCCTGCTGATGATGATTAAGCCCTTAATTTATAAACCAATTAATATTGCATGATGTCTGCGGTCATGATGGGGTGGTACATATAATTCCAAGATTCGTTCTGAATAAACGCATCAGCCAGAGACGACTCATAAATTATGTGATCATTTGATATTCCATTGTCGTTGCCGCTGTAACTCAAGACACTTGTGATTTTTGTCAGGGACTCGAACCTTTGTTTGAGTTCAGACACTTGTGCTCTTAGGATTGAGTTTTCAGCCTCGATATTCAGGTAATTTTGGGTCGTGACACTCATGTTTGTCAATATTTCGTTATTTTCTTTCATGAGATTGGACAATTGGGACATGAGATCATCCAAATGCTTTTGTTTCCTCATTCTTGATCTCCGAGCTGATTCGCGATTCGATATCATTCTCTTCCTCTTTCTCTCATTCATCAATTGTTGTAGATCTTCTTCTGACCCCGAGTTTAGAAGTGTATACGACCCTGACCCCGATCCTGACCCGGATGATGTTCCACTTGATGAAGCCATGACCAATTTTTTTTTAAATGATAGTAATTAAAAATTAGAAGGACCCAAAATAGTGATTTTTTTGGGTGCAAATATAAGTACTTATGTGTATGCAATAATAATAATTTTATGGGGGGAATTAATTAAATAACATAATTAATTTGATTATGAGATGCAATAAAACCAATAGAGAAAAACAACAGAAAAAGATTGCACCAAATGGGTCCTGCGCCTATATGTGGAATTTATCATAAAACCACAAAGAAAGAGTTCATTGAGAATTGCAGACATCAATTTCAAAGATGAGAAATAATAAGTTTAGCATCAATATATATTTACTCAAAAATAGACAAATATTTTATTTAAGAAGAAAAATAGAGTAATGCTAGAAAGTGTATAATAATAGAGAGAAAAAAGAAGGTAAAAGAGAGAGGATTATTTTGTTGTTTTAGCTTGGAATTTATAGTTGAAAAAAGTGGGTGACAGCATCTGAAATTTTGTTGAGGGTATTGGTAAAAAGAGAGAAAAAAAAAAAAAATTAATGTAGGGGAAATTAATCAAGTGGAAATACATAAAAGTGAGTTTGGAATTTTAGGGAAAAAGGGGAATATGATGGGACATGTGGGGTTAGAACAGAAAACTCCACAACCTTATAGATCCAGCTGGGGAGCAACATCACCACAGCCAGTTAATGTCTCAATCAAATGTTTCAAAATTTTGTAACGGTAAAAATGATAAGTATTTTTTCATTTTTACATAGATGTTTTGAGTTCAAATTTTCTTGAGTGTGGAGTTGTCTTTAGAGCACTAAAATGTGAATATGAATTTAATTAAGCTCCAATGTGGATATCAGATACCGAATGAAAAACAAAAAAAATATTTTAATTTTTTTAACTTTTAGTTCTTTCTTTTTTACTTGAGTTAAAAAATTATTGTTTACATGGTGTGAAGGACTGTTAAGGATGTTTAGATTGACTTATATGAAGTAACTTTAATTTTTTTTAAAAGTATTTTGAATGACAAAACATATTTTTAAGCATTTTCTTTTAAGTTCAAATTAAAGTAAAAAATTGACTACCTCAACTTATGAGTTTTATTTTTTAGCTTATAAATTACTTTTAAAAAGTCAATTCACACCCCTCATGTGCGTGCATGATGAAGGGCGTGCTAATGAGGTTAGATCATAAAATAGAACTAACAAGTTTTTAGACTAAGTAATTTTTGAAGAAGGATACATATAATACTTTAATAAATTTCATATTTTAGTGAAAGAGGAAAGAAAATAAAATTTTATGACACATAATACAAGTTCACATCAAATATATATACATATTTGGAGCTCGATAATAACATCATCCAAGAGACAAATTCTTCAAGTCTATCGAATCAAAATGAATAATACGTGTCATGAGTTTGGACTGTCGTTACACTAGGAATCAAAAACTTCTTGGTAGGAAATCAGAAATCTTTTTATACTCCTTAAGAAACATATTTCCTAAATCTAAATTAATTGGGTCGATATATAACTGTTAAGAGGAGGCAATATTCTCTTGGATCTGAATTTCTCAAGTTTCAGTCTAAATTTATCTGAAATTTACCATACTTAATTATATTGACTATGATTCTTAATTAGTACTCCCTCAAATTCATTTACATGACAATCATTTTCATGGCTAGAATTAACTTATTATCCACCTTGCGACCTAATTAATTTTAATTCGCCTAAAAAATATTTATTTTACTGACACTTCGATCAGATACGATTTTATTTTCATAATTCAAACTCGATACATTGAATTGAAAATAAAAGAAATACTTATCGACACATCACAACCTTTGATGATACCAACAAGAATTGTGGTAGAGTGGGAAGTACTCTTTTATCCTTAACCAGAGGTCTCGGGTCGAGTTCCCTTGGGTACAGAGTCGTCTTTGTTAGAGAGCGTCCTCTCTCCACAATGTGAGACTTTCCGATGCGAATCCAAATATAATCGGACTCCAATTTGAATACCGAACACTAGGTAGGAAACAATATATTTATATATAGTACAAACACATCATGTGGGGAGGTAAGAGCAAAGAAAACAAGAATCTTTGATGAATCCCAGGTGAAATTAAAGAGAATCCTAGTAGTACTGATCAGATGCATGCACAACTCTTGGAAAAAGGTTTCTTCAACCCTTGTCACTTTCCACTAATTAAACCAAATTGTAAGTGAAATTAAAGTTGTCCTCTTTGATAACCTTTTCAAACTTTCTTTTTCTAATTACCTTGATGTTTTCTTTACAATATTGTGTTATTAGTGTTCATCAAACTATACATATACTAATAATAATAAATTTTTTTTAGCAATAATAAGAAGCATCTAGTCATCATAGTGCAATTCGTGTTAATTTTGTCATAAACACCCTTGCATTTAGTGCTATATTAACGATAATTAAGTAATTAACCATCATTTATACTTATTTTAGGTGCATGATGATCATATGCCCAATAGGAGATGCATGATATATGACAAAATTCAGAGTTGGACTTACCTATGGGTATCTATAACTATAACTTGAATTATTTGAGATCGCGGTAAAAACTCATATATAGTATATTTCAGTGAGGTGGTAGCCTCCTACGCCATCATGTCACTTGAGCAGAAGACTCTAAGAAAGTCAGATGACTTGATTTTATAACAAAAAAGTCAATAAGAAGTCTCATATTGGGGAATAAAGCGTTTTTTAACAAAATCGACTTTATATTTAAAGGAACTCGATGAAGAAGTACTTACCAGTTACCATTCCACCACAATTCTTGTTGGTAGGTATATATTGTACTTTTGTTTGTTACTTATATGGTGGAAAAGTGTGAGATTGTGTGTGGAGTGTGAAGGGGTCATTCCATGTGCAGAGCATGAAGATTCTTTCTGACTTGTACACGAGGCATGCAGGAATTAATACCCAGATCTAACACTATGCACTTTACTTTGAATGGGTCCATAATTTATGATTTATAAGTTAATAATTTTTTGATTTTCTTTGACTTTAAAACAAACGTTTAATAAGCATTATTTTATATAAACATTATAAAAGTGCTTAAAATTATTTTGATTTAAAGGTATTTAAAATAAAGTAATCCAAATTAAACAGGCTCTTGATATTGGCTTAACTTCATCTTTTTGATTTCTTTTCTCTTTCCTAGAAGCTTTAATTTTTATATTTTCTTAACGATTTAAATTCACAATTTTAAGATTGAACCTTTTGTCACAATTATAGAAACACAAAAATATACAAAAGATACAAGAATTTATAAATAAAATACCTAAGGAACCCCTTTTATCAATATTGGCTTACTTTTTTATACCAACTTTAAATTGAAAAAAAGATGGCATTAACTTCCCTTAAAATAAAGGTGGATTACATACTTAATGTTTCAAATCCATCTTACATTAGTTACATATGTGTAAAACATTAATGTCTTATAATTTGGTTGAGGATCAAGTTACTTTGAGATTAAATATTTTAAGATTGTTATTCTATCCTTAATGTGAAGGAAAATAATACTAGAGAATAAATTATCTTGTAATTTTATTTTAATTAAATATGAGATAACTCCATTATAAAATTAATTATTCAGTATACCTCATACCAAACCAGCTCTAATATAAATAAAATAGTTATACACTTTAAAATCTAGTGGTACTAAACTTTCTCAATTAAAAATTTACGTCTAAAATTCTGAATTCATCTCTATAAAAAATTCCAAAATCAAAACCTTTTAAACATTTTCATTAATCAAGTACTGACGAATGGGAGGCATGCATGCTTAACTAGTAGTCATGTTGTTTTAATTGCAAATAAATAATTAAAACTAATTAAGTGAAAATATTCTGATTAATCAATAATGTAGCTAGCGGTCTTGGTCTAATTCTGGTACAAGGTGCCTATCAATAACGTCTTATTCTTGTCAAGAATATTACATTATTTATATTATTAATATATAGTCTTAAAAATTAAATTAAGTGTTTAATTAGAGGGTGGCTGAAGACTCTTTGACCACACATTCAAACACCTAATTATGATTAAATTGATAACATAAAATATATTATTTGTTGTCAAATAAACTGAACTCTTTTAATATAAAAGTTTTTTCACATTATGTGCTCATTTAAAATAAAAAGAGATCGACATTTGATGTAATCAAAAGAAATTTGTCAGATATTCAACAAATCAAATATATCATTACACATTTGAAATAATATGTCTCATGAAAGATTATATTAACAATTGAAAAACAATATTAGAAAAAATTAATTACATAAAAGTTATTACGATTTTATAACTCAAAGAATTAGAAGAATAAATTTTATGAAACATATATATTTTTTTTAAATTAAATTTAAGACCTTTATTTAATTTTGATTTTAGGTCACTGAGTCAGCTCTTGATATTTTCCCAGCTTAAAGCTGCAAATCATAAATCCCAATTTCTGGGAGTCCAGAGTAACCAAATTAAAGTTGTGTGTATCCCTTAGTTCTCTAATTAAGATTAGACCTAGACATTTAAGATTTTCAAAACATTTTTTATTTTTTATTTTTGACTTTTCAAATAATAATAACCTCTAATTTATGATTATTATTTTTAAAATTTTGGCTTTTTATTACACAATGGTAGGAAAAGAGGAAATTAGAGAGAAGATTACAAGTTAGAATTCGAGCTCACACTCATAAAGGTGAATATTCAGATAGCCAAACAATACTATGAGGTGTTCGGTTTGACCATGATTTTTTTTACTTTTCCTTTCGAGTTGAACTCTGGAAAGCATGTTTGGTCATAAAATTTCAGAATTTTCAAGAATGTGAAAAAGAACAAAAAGTTTTTTTCACTCCAAATTACTCAACAAAAAGTATAAAACAACTCCAAATCCATGGCCAAACACATCTCTTTCAAATATCATTTTTTACTTTAAAAACAAAAAATATTTTTTTCCAAAGTTCATAATAAAACATGACCAAACGCTCACTAAGATTCCTCCTCATTTATTTCTTTATGTCCCTATATATATATTATATATATATATATCATTTTTGTTTCATTCTAATTAGTATCCAAACCAAAAAAAAAAGGTAGAGATCAAGTTGTAATACATATAATTCAACTGTTGAATCTTTGGAGAATTATTCTTAAAAGCAGCAACTGAACCCCAACTTGTGGGAAGTCCAGATAAGCAAAAATAAAATTGTATGTCCCCTACTAAAATGATAGTAAGTGATAATGATGAAACACAAGAAAATTAGAGCAGGGACAGTGGAATTCATAGCTCAAAAGTTATTATAAAGAAAGACAATAGTAATAATAAAAGGTAACGTACCATATCTTTGATTTTATTGAATCCCAATTCCCAATTGTCCGTGAGCTTTTTCTCTTCAAGCTATACTTCCTAAGTTCCACTTACTTTTCCTTTTTTGTACTCAAAATCAAAGATAGGATTCACATGTTTCGATTTAAGATTCATCTGTATTTAATATTTTTATTACGGAGCATAATTTTTTATGTGATATGTTTAGGTAGGTTAATCATAACATGAAATTAAATGGATTTGACGTTAAAACTTTTATGTAACTTTCAGATTTTATATATATAAACGTTTTATTTATTTTGAAGATATATGTAATTAGTGGCGGAGCCAAGTAGGATCAAAGGGATCGATTCAGAGGGATCCCCTTTGATGGAAAATTACTCTTTTTTTATGTACATGTAATAGATGTTGAATTCCTTAACTTTTTCATGTGTTCTACTCAGATGTGACGGAGCCACCTTATGCTAGGTTAAAGTTCTAGTTTATTATGTTATATGTTGACTCTCCTCAATTTTCACGCGTGTCTATTTTTTTTATATTTTGACACTCAACAAAATTTCTAGCTTTGTTACTAATTTTATTTTTTTATATTTTAATTTTTTTGACTCCGCTACTATAATTTTGCACAAAAGGTGATTTCAAGTTGTAGAATTCCAGTTACTTCTTTAGGATTTTTGTTAGTGCTTTTAATGTATCAAACTGAGACGACAATATCTTGACACAGAAAAAAAAGAAACGAAAAAGAAGAGAGTATCTCGAGAGAATCACAATGATTCATTACATTGAAAATACAAAAGTTATTTATAATTGCCTTCACATAACATGGGAGAGACCTCGTATCCCATGACTAATGTCTTGAGGGCCCAACACTTGTTAATTCCCTTCAACTAGCTACTTCCTCCAACCCCCACCCATAGTTAGCTACGTTATGATATTCATTTTTAATCAGAAATTTCAAATTTGAATTTTCTTAGATACAAAATCGTCTTGTTTTGGAGCACTTTACCCCTTAAGTTACTGGTACAATAAATCAACAATTATAGTAAATACTATTATTTGATAAAAAAATTCCATGGACAAGCTTTACACGTCACCTATGAGCTTCTTTTTTTTGTAAAATCTAAAATTATGGGTGTATATTTTTTCAAATATAAACTTATGAGTTAAGTTTTAGATTTTAATTACTTTGAAATCACAGTTTGGATTTTCAATCTTACGTTTTGAACAATTTGGGATTAAACATTATGATTTTGAAGTTGAAATTTCGTTCAAATTTCGTAAACATATATTAATTTGAATCAGGCTCCCAAATTTTACGATGTGACACTAAACGTCCTTGTTGAGAGAGATGCCTTCATTGTGAAGCAAAAATGAAAAAAGCCCTAAAAAATATGAGCTATTGGTTCATCCACGCTGTGTAATTCTCCATCATTCTTCTTTTTTATTTTATTTCATTTAGCACTTGATATGTTAATTAATATTAATAATTAATAATAATATAGATAAGTCAGCACAAAGGATCTCAGTTACGAAAATTCATTTTTTTCCTTTTCATGCGTTGATAAATCAAAAAACAGATAACTTACATGAACGAATAAAGTTAGAATAAAATTACTAATGATGGTGGTGATAATTATGATGATAAAGGTGGTTGGTGTTGTGGTGTATGTCATTATGATGGCTTGGTAGTGATGTTAGTGATTGTAGTGGTGAAGTTGTTCGGTGTTATTAGTTGGTGGTAGCTAAAATGTGTGGTGGTTGATGATGTGTTGGTGGTAGCTAAAATGTGTGGTGGTTGATGATGTGTTGGTGGTAGTTGGCGGTGATATTCGTTATATGATGGAGGTGGTTAGCAGTAGAGATTGACCACAATGATGGTAGTGGTTGATTGTAATGGTGGAGGTGGCAGCGGTGGCGTGATTGAAGAGTGTGTGGTAGTAGTTGGAGGCGGAGCTGATTGTAATGACGAAGTTTGTTAGTAGTAAGAATTGACTATAGTGGTGGAAGTGGTTGATAGTGATGGTGGAGGTGGCGGCATCTACAGAGATGGGGTGGTGGCGACAATGGATATGATTATAATGATGAAAGAAGTAAGTGTGGTTGCAGTTGACAATAGTGGTTAGCAACAATGGTGGTTGTAATGACAGAGGTGTTCAATGTGGTGGCTGGTGATTGTGAGTAGAGTGATGATCAATATTATCCACACGTGAATACCTCTTAATGATATTAAGACTTTACTCTACATCTAAAATGACTAAGACCTAGTCAAACCATTAAGTGTCTTAAATCTTAATGAAAACAAATGCACTTAATGATTTAATAGTCTAATGTCTGAATCATTCAGATTTAGACCTCTATTAAGTGCAAACAAATAAGGCCAAAATATTTATAATAAGATTTTTATAGACACCTTAAACTTGACCTGCCTTTTAAGTAAAATGCCCTTTGAGTGATTTTACTAAACATGTTCCTTTACCAATATTTGCAAATCTTAATGAGGCGAACAATTAAAACAATTTTGACCTCTATAAAATGCAAAATGGGTTCTTAACCCAAAGGTTTGGTCTAAAATATTTCTGGGCAAATTTCAAAAGTAGATTAGTTGAGGACCAAAAGATCATGTTTTAAGGCTGGTAATGGGCCCTAAAATCTGGTCAAAAGCCCAAGATATATTTGGAGACTAAATTGAAGCCCATGTCCTTTTCAAGTTATCAAAGTAGGGTTCATATATCCATTTGAGAGTTGAGTAAAAAAGGGAAATTTCATAAATAGCTTAGAGTTGAAATATAATTAAACTCATTAGCTATAGTTTGCCTAATTACGTAGCGTAACTATAGTTTCAATAGCTGTTGTATATCTTTTTTTTTTTTTTTACAAATTGGACTCTTAACTTAATTAATGAAGCAAAAATTTAGTTTATTAAAATGGTTTAACAATCCCACAAATCATGGTTATTATATTTGATTAGAATTTCTTACCAAATATGTACCTTCTTTGCATCTCATCTATCTTCTCTCAATTATATATATATAAACGTAAATGTATACAAATACTGAAATTATATAAATAAATAGGTGGAACGTAAACTTGCTGATAATATACAAATACAAAAAAGTAATTGTGTATAATTGATGAGAAAGATACAAATAAGGTCTAAAAAGTAAGAAAGCCACTACAAACATTATTGTTACGCTAAATCCATATAATCGCATACAATAGAATATGACATTTATTGATAGAAATACAAATCACAAAAATATACAAAATAAATTATATAAATACCTAAATAATGCTGAAATTATATAGGTAATAGTTGAAACGTATACTTGCCAATAATATACAAATACAATTTATTTATTTTTTGTATATAATTGTTGAAAATATACAAATAAGGTCTAAAAAGTATAAAAATCTCAAAAAAATTGATACGTTAAATTCATAGAATCGTATACAACATAATGTGAAATGTAGTGATAGAAATATAAATCACAAAAATATACAAAATAAATTATATAAAATACCTCAATTTCTTCACTGTGATTTTGGTTCATTGACCTAGATTCATCATCTTCCGCCAACAACTACATAATTAACTCCACTGAGCTAGAGCAAACAACTACTTTGATTATGAAAGATTTCATGGAATAAAGCAAGGATATGATTGCGTCCGGATCCAACGGTGGGCCATCACGTTAGTTTTCGCCCTTGGACTGTGCTGCTCCTATGAAAGACTCACATTGTATGCCATTGCAAAAGTAAAAGACATTTTGATTTTTGTCCATGATGACAGTTATTCCAGTACTGACACTTACACGACGGTCGGTACCTGGAATTGATTTTGCACGGTGTAAAGACCTATTTCCGTCGTTATAGAAAAGTCAACGGGGAAAAAATTGAAGCCAGAAAAACTTTTTGTAGTAACTTGGAAATTCCTAGCCTAGTTCAAATTTTGAAGAAATATGAGTCAGTGAGGTCTAGGGAAATCTGGTAATGCATGGGGGATCTAATTATGAATTTGACCATATGAGTAGATAGCTAAGACGTTAAGGAACCCGTACGACTTTACGGAATCGAATTTGGGCGAGTAGAACTCCTGAAACTGACCTTAGCGTGAACAGGTAGTTTTTGAATGTCATGAGTTGAATGTGTGTTGTGAAATGGGGGTTTGGAACTCATATTCCGACTCTCTGTCTCCGTGTAAGCCGTTGTGGCGGGATTATTACCATCAGGGTAGGGCCACTGTGGCGGGATGGGGTCCGTCATAGCAGCTCAGTCGCGAATTAAGTCGGGGAAAAACCTCAAAAATGTTATTTTTCTGCAAGTTTTGTTCTTGAGAGCTAAGAGACGACCCCAGGTGATTTCTTGACAGTTTTCCATGACTTTTGGTGCTAAAGGTAAGGATTTTACTCCCCTAATTCATTTTTTGATCCGTAGAACTTAGATTCATGGGAAATTATTATTGGGGGAGGGTTTTGGACTGAATTGATGATGGGGGAAAAGCCCTAGCTGCACCTTAGGATCATGGGTTTGGCTAAGGTTTGGTTGTTTTGATTGTAATTCGGGTAATTAGGCTTCATTTATTTATACTTGTATTAATTTGTTGTTTTAGACCTCGAACAAGCAGAAAGAATCCGAAAAAGGAAGATTCAAGTGCCTTAGGAGATTCAAGCTTGGTTTCGAGGTAGGTAATGATTTGATTTCATGTTTTGTGTGATGTATATTGGTAATTGATTCATTGTAATGCATGTATGTATGTGAATGTAGCATTGTTGATCATACCTAATGAAATGAGTATGAATAACCAATTGTATGCCATAAATCAACACTTGATTGTATGACTATGAGTATGTACATTATGAGTGTAAATGTGATTGTGGTTGTGTTGATTGGATCGGGTGTCATGTTTCGACACATATATTGGATCAAGCGTCACATTTCGGCACATATGTTGGATCGGGTGTCACGTTCCGGTACACTAATTGGGATCGGGTGTCATGTTCCGGTGCACTAACAGTTTGGGTATGGGTTCCATGAGAGGACAATTGAATTGTCATATTTACTTGTTATTGAGAATGTGGATTTGTACATTGCTCTTGAAATGATAACTGTGTATATATTCTGTACATGTCATGTTTTACTTTGTTGGGACTACTTATATATGTTTCACTTACTGGAATAGCTGTGTGATCCTACCAGTACACTGTGGTTGTGTACTGATACTGCACTTGCTCATTCTTTGTTGAGTACAGGTAGACCTCAGCTAGGAGATCAGTGATCAAGATAGAATTCAAGGGTGATCCAGTTCTTCCAGGATTCCATGAGTTCTTTTTTGCCTAGTCCATTTTCTTTGAACTTAGATTAGTACTCTAGATATTCGTTTGTTTAGTTTTGGGGTTGTACCCCCTTTTCTTAGACTTGTTGAACTTTAGAGTTTTTGTGCATTGACTTTCAGGTTCTAGGTGTTATTTCCGCAAATGTTTAGTAATGGTTTGTCAAACTTTCGGAGTTTATGGGAACTCTAGTTTATTTCTGTATTTAAACTTGGTTTCGTATCTTTAAATGCCTTAATTCTTGTAAAATTTGTTTGATGGGTTATAGTAATGGTTCTCCCACCGGAGGGTTAGTGTGGGTTCCAATCATGACGGTCTGGGTCGTGACAAAGTTGGTATCAGAGCCCTAGGTTCGTTGATCTCGGTGTACCAAAATGAGTCTAGTAGAGTCTTGCAGAACGATACAGAGACGTCTGTACTTTTCTTCGAGAGGCTATAGGACTTTAGGAAATCTCTCTGTTTTCTCTTGTCTCCTTTTGTGCTATAACTTGATTCCAATTGGTATCTGGTGATCCAAATTGGTATCTAATCTCTTTCACTCTTTTGTCTACAGATGGTTAACACTCGCTTCAACGGCGTCAGGCCTATAGCTCCCGTCAATGAGCCATTTGAGGAGTCCGCAACAAGAGGCCGTGGTCGAGGTAGGGATAGAAGAAGAGCCAAGGGTAGAGGCCGAGGAAGGGTGGCACCCGTTAGGGGTGGAGTTCCGGTTGAGAATGCTTTCAGAAATGAGGATCCTCATGCGCATCATGAAGAGATAGAAGAGAATGTGGAGGTCTAGAATGAGGAGGATATTGGACAAGAGGAAGTGGTGCAAGCCGAAACTACAGGTATTCCTCCCTTGGATCCAGTGTTAGCTCAACAGATTATATCGTTCCCGAAAGGATTGGTTGGTCTTGGAGTCCTTCCCATAGTTCAAACAGCTCAAACTCCCACCAACCCCCTTAATTCTGTTATTGTCCCCAAGGTGGGTGGAACTGTAGGCACTAATGAATTTTTCTGTCCCCTGTTGGGTCATATGATGATTGGTAATGAGCATGAAATGTTAACTAAGTTTCTGAAGCTGAAGCCGCCTGTGTTCCATGGTTCTAAGAGTGATGATGCTTATGAGTTCATCTTGGATTGTTATGAGAGGCTGTATAAGTTGGGTATTGTCCATCAACATGGAGTAGAGTTTGTGACTTTCCAGCTTCAGGGTGAGGCTAAGCAGTGGTGGAGAGCTTATATGGAATGAAGATCGTCAGCTTTACCCCCACTCACTTGGACACAGTTTCATGCTCTGTTTTTGGAAAAGTATGTTCCCCGGACCTTAAGAGATCGCAAGAAGGATGATTTCATGGATTTAGAGTAGGATGGTATGACTATAGTTGCTTATGAGGTTAAGTTCCATGGTTTGTCTAGATATGCTACACAATTGGTAACTACTAAGGAGGAGAGGATTTGTCTATTTGTCAAAGAATTGAACCCCAAACTTAAGGTATTGTCTGTTCACATGACTTCTGCAGGAAAAAGCTTTAATGAGGCGACCGACTTTGTGAAGAAAGTAGAGGGAGTTAGACGTGATGGGAAGGCTAAGGATTTGGCTAAGAAAGTCAAGAGCACATGTAACTTTTAGGGTTTTTACTCCAGAGGTTCAGGTAAGCCGACGCTTGTATCCCGGCGATGTGCCGCGAAATCTTGGCACATTTAATGCTTGAAAACTAAGAATTGATACTAGAATCGAGTGCATTTATGTGGATATAATGCGTTTGGTTATGTTTGTTCAGGTAAAACATGTGAATGTGAAACAAGAAAGAAGAGAAGAAAATGCAGAGTGAAAATGACTGGAACCAAGGGAAGATCACGGATGCCTTGATGGGTCGTGAAGATCATGACTGATCGTGAAAAAGTTCGTGAAGTGGAGCCAATGAGAAGGCATGGAAGATAACACATTGGTGGAACTCAAGTAAAGACCACAGACACTTTCACGGGTCGTGGTCATCACAATGGTCTGTGGTAGTGCCCGTGCAGTGGAACCAGTGTATGGATCTTGGGGAAACAAAGTGCAAAGGCAACTCAAGTAAAGACCACAGAAGGCCTCACGGGCCGTGGTCTCTTTAACGGCCCGTGGTGGGGATCGTTAAGGCTATCCAGTGAACAAGTACAAGAAGCTGAATATTGAATTGACCAAGTGAAGACCACGGGAATCTATACGGGACGTAGTCACTAGCACGATTCGTGGTATTGCCCGTGATGATGATCCAGTGTACAAGCATGGAAGACCCAAGTTTGGGGAACTCCAAGTATAGACAATAGGAGGCTTCACGGACCGTGAAGCCTGTGACAGACAGTCAAGCTGTCCGTGAAGCTGCCCACATTTCAATTCTACTTCGAGTAGGACTCTTTTTTAAAAACACTTATTTGAATTAATTAGGTCGTTTTTATGTTTTTATCTTGTCTAACCTTGAACGACGAAGAAGTTTCCATTATTCATAGCTTTTGGTTTTCGATTGAATAGTGAATTCAGTTTGAAGTTCGATTTTCCGGTTCTTGAAATATCAAAGTGGTTGTTGATTTGCTTATTCTCGTAAGTACTTTCTAACATGTTTTCATTCTATATTTCTGAACATTTACGTGAAAATATGAGTAGCTAAACACCACAATTGGGATTGTGGGATCCATGACGTAATTCTAATCGTAATTTCGTAAAACGAGTGAAAGGCGATTTATGTTTATAAATTGTAATTTAGCTTTCATTATTCATGTATTCTGATGAGTGCATGCATTAAAGTGAGCCTGTATCTGTCATTTGTTCGAGAAAAAAAATGATATTTAGGTAAAAGTTAAATTAATCTGATGAAATGGAGTTAAGGTTTAAGTTTGAGAGAAAAGAATCTACACACCATTGTAGGCGAGGGTAAATCGTGTAACACTCTAGGACCGAGACGACTTGAGTGAAGATTATCTTAGTAGACTGAGTAGTGTCAGATATAGCTAACTCGCATGTGTTTTGTAGAGGTAAATTGCCTGAAACTCAATTACGGAAGAACATTAGACGCAATGTTATAGGGAACACAATCCTAGTTTCAGTTAATTATTGAAACAACTTTGAAACTAATATTTTGTTAATTGTTGAATTAGACTTTAGTTTGCAACTTTGGTTACCAAAGCATTAACGCTAAACCCATTTTTACTTTCTGTAATTGTTTATTTAGGAAATAATAACGACATTAGAGTAAAACGCGATAGTGAAATCATTTTTGTAAAGAAATTCTCTGTGGGATCGAGCTCAACTCAAGTTGAGTTCTGTAAATTGACTTTGACCGTTTATATCTCTTAATTGAGGTGTAAGTTTAAACGTATCAAATTTTGGTGCCGCTGCCTGGGAATTTCAATTTAGAAGTGTTTTACTAGCTTTTATTCCAAGTGTAGTTAGATTTCCTAATTTTACGTCTTGTTCTTTGTCTGTGTCTCTTTCAGGTGAGTTCGACTGTGTATGCCAAATACCAGAAGTAAGGGAGCCTCATTAGTCCCATACGATCCAGAACTTTGGAAAACAATACGCTAAATGGTTAACGCACAAGAACTTGAGGCACAAAGACAAAGATATGGATTGGAAGCTGAAACCGTTGCAAGAGGTATTCAACCAAATGTTGTAAACAACTAACCTAGGGCAGTGGATGAAAACATCGCAGTGGATAGAATCATTCCTCCCCATCGTCAACAAATAGCTCCAAAGGGTAGAGCACAACCTTCAACTCACATGATGTATGAAGAGGATGTCTTAGACTTGGATGGAGCTGGAGCAACTGGAGCGATAGTGTTACCTGCACTACCTCCAGGTGTTAAATTCACAATCACCGGTACTATGATTGAACTGCTGAATCTGAAAGGTATGTTCAGGGGTGTAGCTGGTGATGATGCAAACTAACATCTGATGAACTTTGTGGCGATCTGCAAATCACAAGAAATTCCTGGGGTTAGCCAGACAACAATGAGACTGAGACTGTTCACATTGTCTCTAACTGGAGAGGCAACCAACTGGTTGAATGAGATGCTGGTTGACTCAATTAGGACTTGGACTGAATTGAAGGATGCTTTCTTGGAACGATTCTTTTCGGAATCAAAAGAGCTGCAAATGAAAGATGAGATAAGTTCCTATAAGCAGCTACCAGGAGAAGCAATACATGACACCTGGTGGAGATTCAGCCAAAAGCTGAAGAAGTGTCCAAACCATGGTCTCACTGAGAGACATCTAAAACAGGCATTTTACAGATCTTTGAATTATGTGACTAAACCTATTGCTGATGCAGTGTGTGAAGGATCTTTTATGAGTAAGCCATTCTTAGAGAGCATGCAGCTGATGGATGAGGTGTCAAAGAATAACAGGGTATGGTATACTAGGGATGCAAAAGTAGGAGATCTTGGGTGTACTTATGTACATGCTTCTGATAGTAAATTGATGAGTATTTGTGACTAAGCTAGACTATAGTGGGGTAAATTCTCTCTCGAGCAACTTACCCCGAATCAACTCGGTTTCTCTCGAACATTGAGTTGCCGCATTAAGCACAACCTCCGCCTTAGCCCATTCACTCTCTCGAGCTGAATGTGTAGGAGAAGGACTAGGATTCACTCTCTCGAGCCGAACCCATGTCGACCCAATACCACTGGCTATCAGTTTAGTAGTCTTAGTTTTACGACCTCTCTCTCGAACAAGCCAAAAACACTACAATGAAATCGTATTTGCAACTACGATTCCATTAAGTTCATACATAACTACTAAACGAAATCACATTTAAACAAGAAATAAACCATCAATAAGCAAGTCCCAACAGATAATTTAATCCATATTCACAAAATCACACCCCAAGAATTGGGGTTTTAGATAGACATGTAGAAGGGATAAAAATTTATACCAATATCAGTTTCCATCAACTGGGTATGAAGAATTAAGTCTTAAAACACGTCAAGAGTGAAGAATCTTTGAGACCCAAGTCCAATTTCTTAGAGATGAAACCCTTTGGATCTTCAAGGTCTAGGTCTAAGAAAACATAGAAAAATAAAATGTTGTATCTGAAATTGACTACTGAAATAAAATTTAAACAAGTATTTATAGGTGTCAAAAAGTGTGTTGCGAAGGGTTACTCGGCGCAGTTAGTTGTGATCGTCGATGCACTTGGTGATCCGCCCTTTGGTTTGCTTCATCGCCTTTCAGCTCTTGTCTTCAGCATCTTCGCAATCTGGATCATTAGGCGGTATAGTACTGCTTCGCGGAACTAATCGGCGACGCGTTGACTGCTCCATTTCATCGCCAACTTGACCTTTCCTTCAAGGCTCAGCACACTGGAACAAAAGGCGATCTCCAGGCACATCGGTGACTCGCCAACTGGGCTCGGTAATCTTCAGGCCTTCATTTCTTCGTTCTTTTCAGCCGCCTTGTTCCTTCTTGCCAAGTAGTGTCCATGCTTTGCCTTAAACTCTAAATACCTGAAACTTAAGGATTTCATCTGATATTGAGACAAAATATGCATTTGAGGACACTAATTCTATCAAAATATAGCCCAAATGAATCCAAATTATGGACTCATCAACACCCCCAACTTAACCTTTTGCTTGTCCTCAAGTAAAACTCAAGTTCGGCAGTCTAACAAGGATGTCTCAAACAGTGCTACACAAGACTCAACCATGAATGTACACAACAAGACTCAACTTACTCATGCGATGATCAAATGTGCACTCAAAGTTTCAAGTTGTGACACACCATTATCAAAGAATCTCAAGCTCACAATACTTGCTTCAAATGCAAGTTCAAGCTCAACTAAAGTGTTCAAATGCCCTTACACAAAGAATGATTCTATATTCACACAAATGTTCACAATTCAAAGCTTCGAAATCAAATGCAATGCTCACACTCACAAAAATGAATATAATGCATGATTTCACCCATAGGTTTGCCCGTATTTTCCACTCAACACTTGCTTCAGCTCACTCAAGATCACAAAGGTCTTTCGAGGCTTGTAATGGCCTAATGAGGCTTAGTGCAAATGTATGATCATTTAGGCTCAGTGGCTATAGTCCTCATGAAATAAGGGTTGAACAACACTCCCTTTCATCTTCTTTCATCATTTTCTTTAGTTCTCACAAGTAGTCCAATTCTTTACTTCCCATGTATAGTTGGCAACCCCAATTTCTTTATACTTTCATAACTTTATTCCACAACTTTTTCATTATTTTTCTTTTTCTCTTGTCTTTTCTTCTTTTGTTTTTTTGTATGAAGGGGTTCTATTTTTCTCAATACCATGGGTTAAAAGGGTTTTTCTTGCACTTCTTGATTTTCCCTTCTCTTTTCACCACACCCCAACTTAGGCTTTTGGTCTAAGTTGGCTATTCTACTAACCACAACTTCATGAGGATTATGGGTGATGGATAAAGAAAGTTCATTGTTTTCATCAAGTTTCTTCCAAAGAAAGGTAAGGCTCAAGGGGTGTTCAAAAGCGGTTCACACTTTCACAAGGTAGGCCATAAAAGAGGTATATGTCAAATTGGCTCACACTCTTTTCTGTGGCCCCTTGGTCACGCTCACACACTGCTATTATAGCCTCAAGGGCGTCAATGGTAGGTCTCATCGGTGTCACAACATTAGTCAGGATAGTCTGGATCATGCCTGGAATGGAGGTTATTAGGTTGGCAGCCCGAGGATCAGTAGACTGATCAATTTGTCCCATTCGGATCAAGGATGCCTGAGTGATTGGTGCACGAGATGCAACAACAACAGTAGGTCTGGGCGGTAACGCGGTAACAGAAGAACCTGGAGTGTCAGCAAGAGTGGCAGTGGAATTAGATTTACCTGAAGTCTCAATAGCCAGAGTAGGCGAAAATGCCTCTGCAGGTATGAATTTAGTGTCCGTGGCTTCCTTCTGCTTCTTCTCCACCTGATCCTTAAGATATTCAGCTCTGATTCTCCGAATATCAATAGAGGATGTGGGCATCGCTTCCATATCCTTCTTGGCATCTCGGGGTCCCCGAGCACGTTTGCACAACTCGTTGATCAATACCAAGAAGGGAAGTGAGGTTTGGCGTTGCCTTGCACGCATAAACATCTCTGAAGCAATGATCCATTACAAGTTTATCTCTATTCCCTTGATGAGGAAACCTAAGCAGACCGCTTTTGCATGGTGAAGGATAGATTCATTCTGTGAAGGCATGACCGTGCTGCTGATGAAGCCTAACCAATACCTCGCTACCACATTTAGGTCCTTCTTCTCGATAACTGCCTCAGTATCAAGCCACTTAGGAGTTCCATTTGATATTAATGGGGCCAACCATTCTTTCATATCCTCAAGTGACGTCTTTCTGATCATAATCTGACTGTTGTCCTCAAGTGTCTCGGTCCATCCAGAACAACATTTATAGCATGAGAGTCACATTGTACCTTTTTTCCCCTGACAACTACATAGTCAACAAGGTTAAACTTGGCAGCCGACTTTTTCCCTCGTGGTATCAATGCGCTGTACTCACTGTAGAACTTTTTGACCCAGCTTGGAATATACGATCCACGGGGCTTTGTGAAAATTTGGAAGTTATGAGATTTCAGACATGTCATAATCTCGGGGTATCTATCAATCACTCCATCCGTGGAGAGACGTTTCTCCTTAAGAATTGTCATTAATCCCTCCGTCTTTAATATGTTCATTGACTTTAGAGAAGGGCCATGTATTGGGGGTGCAAACATTATTGATTGCTCTGGGACTTGGGGAGTAGGAGTGGTAGGTGGAGGATTCCTGATCCTAGGTGGAGTATTCCTGATCCTAGGTGGATCATTCAGCTTCTTAGATCGCAGTTCAGCCCTATGTGCTATTATCAGCTCATCATCACCAGAGGTTGCACTTTTGTTTCCTTGTTGTTCACTCTCACTTTCCGAAGCTATGAGGTAAATGTCATATATGCCTTCGCTGTCGGAGCTGACTTCAAAAGAAGCAGGTGCCTTTCCTTTTCTTTTTCCCTTCCTACCAGTTGTGGAAAGTTTTGTAGCCTATCCTTTTGATACATCTGCACCCTCGTTGATTTTAATCCCTTTTGCCTTTTTACGGGGTGGCATGTTTCGACCTACGACTTTAGGTCTAGCCATGTCTGCAATACATCAGGAACATGTTAGAAACAATTCAATCAGAAGTGCAGATAATCAGCAGCAGATAGATTCCCCGAACTAGTCGGTGAATCGCCGAATCTCTTTGGTGAACTAGATCGGGCTCGCTGAAGGGATTGGCTCAAAAGTTTTTGCAAGTCAGCGATGAGATGGCCCTTTCGGTGAATCGCTAACTACTTTTGGCGAGCAAGGGTTTGTCTGTCGAAAGTTACAGTGCAATGAGGGTTCAGGGATGCAGACAAAGGGCGATCGAAACTACCTTTGGTTAGTCGTCGAGTGCTTTAGACGACCTCAGGTTTCTTGCCGAAAGTTACAGACTTCAACTACTCATTTAGCATAAAATTAAGGTGAGATGGAGGCATTAGGCGAACCACCGAGTGGTTTGGCGAGCTCGACCCAGCTCGCTAAACAACCCAATGTGCCTACCTTCACCCACTTTCTCGAATTCAACCCCGCAACCCCCGAAAACAAAATTAAACTATGCACTAGTACAATTAAGCTCAGACCCATAATACTCAACCATGCTAAACACCACGAACGCACAACCCCATAAAATTTAACAAAAGGGAGTTCAAAAATCAAGATAAAATAGGCAAGATTTACGAATTAAACTCGCCATTGAAACAATCTAAGCCTATCAGAGAGGCCCAACACACATCAATACAATGAGCCCAATTGCATAAGAGAACAAATTTTTCAAAGTAGCCTCGGGGTTTGGGAAAACCAACCTTTTATGCCGATCAAAGTTCTTTGAAATGCTAGGAGGCAATGTAATCCCAAGTCCAGATACCAATTAATCAACTAAAATACTTAGAAGATGCAAATTTTTTGGAAATATTAAGTAGGTGCGATTTTGCAAAGGTTAAGAGTCGAAAATAAAGAGGTTGAAAATTTTAACCTATGGCTTTATAAAAACTACCCAGATCTCGCCCATTCAGCGATGTTAGTTTTCTCGCCGATATACTCAGCGACACGCCGAGTGGTCACTTACCTCACCGAGTTTTACAAGACCTTGGTGGTTTACATTGGGAGCGCCGACCTGTTCGACGATTCACTGAATGGACTTTTAGTTTGCCAAACGCAATTTCCACACACTCTCCACACTTTAACCTGCACAATTAACACACCATTATTTCTAAGAGAAAAAATAAAGCATTTAAGACCTTGGGTTGCCTCCCAAAAAGCGCCTTGGTTAACGTCGTGGCCCGACGCAAGTCCTTACTCACTCTCCATCATTGGGGTTGGCCCTAGTGTTACTAGGTAACCCCAATAGTTCATTTGAGTGGAGAGGGGGCACTGCATAACTCATGTGTGTCTTGATCAACTGGATCATTTTGGAATGAGAGCCAATCATCTGATTCAATACTTCAATATTCTCTTTTATCTCTTCCAACACTCGATCTTGTTCGGTGATCTTTTGGAGAATGATTTGTAGTGTGTCCTCGACACGATTTTTCTCCCTGTCTCTAGACTTTTTCTGCTCATGAAGGGGTATGTACCTCCCTTGACTTTTGCACTGGTCCTCCACCTCTGATATTTTGGTGGCTAAATCGTTCAGCTGAGTTACCAGTGCGGTTAACTTGAAGTCCCTCTCGACTTCTTGATTCGTCTCAGCCAATTTGCTACCATTTCCCTCAGTCATGCTCAGCGTATCTGCCTACCACAACAACTCAAAGAAAAACAAAACTAAAAAAAATGTTAGTAAAATACGACTAAGTAGAATAAGAATTTTAATAAACTAAAAATTCTCAAATAACACCACTTCCCGGAAGCGGCGCCATTTTGATGTTTTAGACGTAATCAACTGACATTATTTCGGTTCAAGTGTCAAATGATCGCGTGTAGTGATATAATCCAACCAAGGGTTGGGATCGTACCCACTGGGAGTGGTTTTGAGAATTTATAGAAAAATAAAATCAAGTTCTAGTTAGTCATAGCTATAAATATTAACGAATAAAAACATACAAAATCTAAGGGGTGACGCAAACATCAATTATCAATGGGGGTTTGTATTCTGCTAATAACAAAAACAGTAAAAATATAATAAAACGAGATAGAGAAACATGATTCTTGGGATTTGATAGGAATACGAGATAGATTAAATTATCCTGTACATGTTTTTGATAGTAAATTGATGAGTATTTGTGACTAAGCTATACTATAGTGGGGTAAATTCTCTCTCGAGCAACTTACCCCGAATCAACTCGATTTCTCTCGAACACCGAGTTGTCGCATTAAGCACAACCTCCGCCTTAGCCCATTCACTCTCTCAAGCTGAATTTGTAGGAGAAGGACTAGGATTCACTCTCTCGAGCCGTACCCATGTCGACCCAATACCACCGGCTATCAGTTTAGTAGTCTTAGATTTACGACCTCTCTCTCGAACAAGCCAAAAACACTACAACGAAATCGTATTTGCAACTACGATTCCATTAAGTTCATACATAACTACTAAACGAAATCACATTTAAACAAGAAATAAACCATCAATAAGCAAGACCCAACAGATAGTTTAACCCATATTCACAAAATCACACCCCAAGAATTGGGGTTTTAGATAGACATGTAGAAGGGATAAAAATTTATACCAATATCAGTTTCCATCAACTGGGTATGAAGAATTAAGTCTTAAAACACGTCAAGAGTGAAGAATCTTTGAGACCCAAGTCCAATTTCTTGGAGATGAAACCCTTTGAATCTTCAAGGTCTAAGAACATTGTCTCTCTACTTGAAACATAGAAAAATAAAATGTTGTATATGAAATTGTCTACTGAAATAAAATTTAAACCAGTATTTATAGGTGTCAAAAAGTGTGCTGCAAAGGGTCACTTGTCGCAGTTAGTCGGGATCGCCGATGTACTCGATGATCCTCCCTTTGGTTTGCTTTATCGCCTTTCAGCTTTTGCCTTCAACATCTTTGCAATTTGGATCATTGGGCGGTATAGTACTGCTTTGCAGAACTGATCGGCGACGCGCCAACTGCTCTATTTCATCGCCAACTTGACCTTTTCCTTCAGGGCTCAGCACACCGGAACAAAAGACGATCTTCAGGCCCATCGGTGACTCACCAATTGGGCTTGGTGATCTTCTAACCTTCATTTCTTCGTTCTTTTCAGCCGCCTTGTTCTTTCTTTCCAAGTAGTGTCCGTGCTTTGCCTCAAACTCTAAATACCTGAAACTTAAGGATTTTCATCAGATATTGAGACAAAATATGCATTTGAGGACACTAATTCTATCAAAATATAGCCCTAAATGAGTCCAAATTGTGGACTCATCAATGGGTACAGAAATGATTGAAGTGGTGTCTATGTGCCCCCAGGTAATAGAGACCAGGCAAGTGGTAGTTCCAGCGGGTCTAAGCTGGAAGACATGTTGGCCAAGGTTCTCCAAAAGGTTGAATCAACTGATGCATGGGTAAAGGAGATGAAATGTGATTTTTCCAATATGAGTTAGCTGGTAAACTCTCACATCACCTCTATCAAACTGATTGAGCAGCAGTTGGGGAAACTTTCAGCCTCATTTAATCAAATAAAGAATGGGTCACTACTAAGTGACACGATCCAAAATCCCAAGAAAGATGGGCATTGCATGGCTATCGCCACCAGGAGTGGTAAGATGCTTACTGACCCAATTTCTGTAAGCACTAAACACGAGCAGGTGTTGGAGCAAGTTGAAAGAGATGAGGATGAAGCTGAGCAAGTAGATGCTTGAAGGATGCTTAACCAATAGCCAAACCAGCAGGAGCGAAAGAAAAGAGGTTGAGGGATCCTTACCGTTACAACAAATCGCAAGACCATATCCTTATTTCCCTAAAAGTCATAAAAAGAAAGTCGAGGATGGGAAATTCACTAAATTCATTACCATGCTGAGACAGTTGTTTGTAAATATACCATTGGTGGAAGCCCTTGAACATAAGGATATGCCAAGTTTATGAAAGACTTGGTTACTAAGAAAAGAGCGGTGAGTATTGATTTGACTAACCATATTAATCACTGCAGTGCTATTGCTACCAAGTTTCTAGTGCAAAAGAAGGAGGATCCAAGTGCATTCACTATACTATGCACTATCAGATCAATCAAATTTGCAATGGCCTTGTGTGATCTAGGGGCCAGTATAAACTTGATGCTGCTGGCCGTCTACAAGCAACTGGGGTTAGGAAATCCAAAACCCACATCCGTGAGGTTGATGATGACAGATAGGTCAGTGAAGCGACCTGTGGGCATCCTATGTGATGTGCTTGTACAAGTGGACACGTTCATCTTTCCGGCAGACTTCATGATCTTGGATTGCGAAGTAGATTTTGAGGTTTCTGTTATTTTGGGAAGACCATTTCTAGCCACGAGATGATCATTGGTAGATGTAGAGCGAGGAGAACTGAAATTCAGACTCAGTGACGAAGAGGTAAAGTTTAATATTTGCATGTCCATGAATCAGCCACATGACATAAATGTGGTGTCTGCAATAGAGGTCTTTGATGAAGAAGAAATGGGAGCAACTATTGAAGAGAGGCTGGTTGTTGAGACCTTAGCTACAGTGCTGATGAATTTTGAAGCTGACTTTCGGTCCGACTATGTAGAGATAATGAATGCTTTGCAGGGTATAGGAGCACACTCTTATGTTCCAAAGAAATTGGACCTGGATTTGAAAATTAGGCCAAGTCTTCCAGCAATACCATCTTTTGAGGAGCCACATGTGCTGGAACTGAAACAGTTACCCAGTCACCTGAGGTATGTATTTTTGGGAGCTAACAATACTTTACCTGTGATTTTGGCTGCAGATATGAATGATGAATAGGTTCAAGCTGTGATCAAAGTGTTGATTAGGTACAAAAGGGCCACTGGGTGGACCATTGCTGACATCATCGGGATACCTCCAGGTATATGCACCCATAAGATTCAACTTGAGAAGGACTGCATCCCAAGCATTGAACACCAGCGGAGACTAAACCCACATATGGAAGAGGTGGTCAAAAATGAGATAATTAAGTGGTTAGATACTGGGGTGGTATACCTTATTTTTTATAGTCACTGGGTTAGGCCAGTACAATGTGTGCCCAAAAAGAGGGGTATGACTGTGGTTGCAAATGCCAAGAATGAGTTGGTCCCGCAGAGGCCAGTCACCGAATGACGAGTGTGCATGGATTACAAGAAGCTGAACAAGTGGACTTTGAGGGATCACTTCCACATGCCTTTCATGGACCAGATGCTTGACAGGTTGGCTGGAAAAGGGTGGTACTGCTTCTTAGATGGATACTCTGGCTACAACCAGATATCAATTGGTAAAATTGAGGTGATTGAAAAGTTACCTTCGCCGATCTGTGTGAAGGGTGTTCAAAGTTTCTTAGGACATCTAGGATTCTATAGGCGTTTCATCAATGACATCTCCAAAATTGCACACCCCATGTGCAAGTTTTTGGAGAAGGAGGTGAAATTTGTCTTTGATGAGGCATGTCTCAGAGCCTTTGAATGCCTAAAGGAGAAGCTGATTTCTGCACTATGATCATTGGCCCAGATTGGGCAGATCCATTTAAGGTAATGTGCAATGCTAATGGTACTGTTTAGGAGTTATGTTGGGGCAGAAATGCAACAAGATGTTTCATCCAATTTACTATGCTAGTAAGTCATTGAATGGGGCACAACGAAACTACACAGTTACTGAGCAGGAACTATTAGCGGTGGTGTATGCTTTCGAATAATTCAAGGCTTACTTGCTGGGCACTAAAGTGATAGTCTATACGGACCATGCAGCTCTGAGATACCTCATGGCAAAGAAGTATGCCAAACCAAGGTTGATCAAATGGGTGTTACTTTTTTAGGAGTTTGATTTTGAGGTTAAAGATAGGAAATTTTGTGAGAACTAAGTGGTTGATCACCTGTCGAGGTTGGAAGCTGAAAAGAAAGCGGAACTCGAGCTCGACATAAATGATTTATTCCCGGATGAGCAGGTATTAGCATCTACTCTTGATCTTATTCTTTGATTAGCTGATTTTGCTAACTATCTCGTTAGTGATTTGATGCCTGAGGGGCTGACATATCAACAAAGGAAGAGGTTCCTGGATGATGTGGGTAAGTATTTTTGGGATGAACCTTATCTGTACAGGGTGTGTGCTGACAACATCATCAGGCGATGTGTTCCTGAAGCTGAGATGTTGCATATGCTAGAAGCATGTCACTTCTCTCCGGTAGGTGGTCATCATGGAAGTGCTCGGACAACCCACAAGATACTTCAGTGTGGGTACTACTGGCCCATAATTCATTAGGATGCGATGGATATAATAAGGAGTTGTGATATGTGCCAGCGGCAATGAGCCATCTCTCTGCGCCATGAGTTACACATGACACTTATTCTGGAAGTGGAGTTGTTCGATGTGTGAGGCATCAATTTCATGGGCCCATATGTGAGCTCCTATGGGTAGAAGTACATATTGGTCGCAATGGACTACGTGTCCAAATGGGTTGAGGCAGTCGCTTTGCCTGAGAATGATAGTAAGAGTGTTTCTGGTTTTCTGAAGAAGAATATAGTCTCAAGGTTCGGCACACCTAAAGCTATTATCAGTGATGGTGGGTCCCATTTCTGCAATAAGGTTTTCAGTTCTCTGCTGGCTAAATATGGAGTTAAACAACACAAAGTAGCAACACCTTATCACCCACAAACCAGTGGCGAAATGGAGGTTTCCAATATAGAATTAAGGCAATTCTGGCAAAAACGGTGAATGCCAACAGGACAGATTGGGCACGGAAGTTAGATGATGCTCTATGGGCATATCAGACAGCTTTCAAGATGACTATTGGTATGTCTCCATATCTATTTTTGTTTGGAAAGGCATGTCATTTGTCGGTTAAGCTTGAGCACAAAGCACTCTGGGCTTTGAAGAAGCTGAACCTTAGTTGGAGCGAAACTGCAAACTTGAGACTGGATCAAATTAATGAGATGGATGAGTTCTGTTTGAGAGCTTATGAGAGCTCTGCACTATACAGGGAGAGGATGAAGATGTATCATGATAAGCATATTGAAAAGAGAACCTTCACTCCTGGTGACTTAGTGTTACTTTTCAACTCTAGACTTCGTCTATTTCTGGGAAAATTGAGATCCGAATGGTCTGGACCTTTTAAGGTTACTTAAGTGTTCCAGTCGGGTGCGATTGAGCTTGAAAATGACAAGGTCGAGAGGTTCAAAGCCAATGGTCAAGGAATCAAGGCATACTTGGGTGTTTCAGAAGATGTGAAGATCGTGGAGGAATGTAAACTTGATGAAGTCTGAGTAATCAAGTAACCTGCGTCACGCCGCGACGTTAAATTATGCGTTGCTTGGGAGGTAACCCAAGATGTAATTGTATTAGGTATTTTCCTTTTTCCTTATTTTTCTTTGTTTTTATAGAGTCACTATGTGTTGATGTGTGCAGGAGAAAATGGGTTAAAAATTACAGGAACTGGGTGCAGACTGCTCTTCACTGGCAGCTTCACGGACCGTGGTGCTTTTCACAGGGAACTTCACAGTCCGTCAATCTAAGCACCAACTTAAGGGAGCTACTGGAAATTGCAAGAAAAAGGTTCACGAAAGGGTTCACGGTTCGTCAAGATTTATACGGACCGTCTAGGCTCTAGTGAACCACTGGTAAGTATTTTGGCCCAGTCAGTTCCACGAACCACTGTATGGACCATGGTGACCTTCACGGGCACTTTTATGGTCCGTTGTCCATGCTCCAGAATATCTGTAACCTGACCCGACCCGCACGAAAGGAAAAATTGCAATTAAAATGTATTTTAAGTCCTAAAGCGCCAAGGGTCATTATTTTCTCCCTATTCTTCATCCTTTAATGGTTACTAAAAGGTATAAACGGTTCCTATCATCAAATCAATCTTAGTTCCTCAAAGAATCCAAATCCTAATTTGAAGTTGCTCAAGAATTTCAAGTCAAGTTCGTCTTTGCCTTTTTGAGTAGAATTTTCTTCTAAGTCCAAGTAAGTGTTTTCTACCTTGTTATAAGTTTGATCTTATCTAAACAATTTAGATTTACTTCGATTTAGTCGAGTTTAGCATGTGTATGTGATGAACTATCTTGGTTGATATTGAATTGTTGTGGGTTGGTTTCAGTTGCATAATTTTATAGTTTAGATACATGGGTATGTTAGATTCTTGAGCAATCAATGTTGATCAATGAAACTAATCTGTATTTGAGTCCTATTTTTGAGCGACTTATATGATTGAATAAAGTGTGGAGACGATATTGTTGAAATTCCGAGTTTACACTTATATGCATACAAAAAGGTCTCTACTAGGTCTCCAGTGTTTTGAGTGAATAAAAATGGATGATCATGGGTATACTAGTTAAATTCATGTGATGAAAGGTCTGATAAGTATTTGTTGTGGGATGGATATTTGTGAGTTTAAGCATATTTTGAGTCTAGGGAAAAGGGGACAGGAGATATGTGAAGTGTAAGTTCACGATAGGTTTCACAAACCGTGATGACTGCCACGGGCCGTGATACGAATCGTGGTCCACACTTAGCTTACAAACTGCACACTGTTGACTTTCACGTGAGTCTTCAGGAATCGTGGTTCACACCACGAGCCGTTAAGCCATCCGTAAACTTTGACCAGTGAAAACTTTGTTTGCACCTGTGTTCAAGGCATTCTCACGAGGGTCTTCACAGGCCGTGGTACCTACCACGGCCCGTGAGAGATCCCGTACAGTTTACTTGTTTTGTAAAATTTTATTTTTCTGTACTTTTATTTCTATTCGTCTTTTGATTTTGTGGCCCTTCCCAATGATAGATTGGGTGACAACATTCTTAAGGCAAGGCATCACGATGTAATTACACAAGGGAAGTCTGAGTACCCGATAGTGTGTCATTTTATTGACTTGCATAACTAATGAGTTTTGTAATTCTTAGGTACTATGGATCCCCGAAGACAGAACGCAACCAAACCTTCCCCCCCTCCCCACTGGTTCTCAATTAGAAGGTCATAATGACTCCGAATCTTGTAGTTCTGAGGTACAAATGAATATTACACCTGACGATCATCCACCTTAAGCTACTAGATCCACAGCTGCGAGGGCTATTGTCCAGGACACTCCTCCAAGTCTGAAGAGGGAGGTAGTCGTTCTGGTAGCAGTGAAGAATCAGGTAGTGAATCTAATGCTTGTTCAGGTAGCCAGTCTGCTGATAATTCGGGGGACAGTGCAGAGTCTGAAAGTGGCTCTCAGGAAGTTGCAGACACATATGAACCTATAGTACATATAACAGCTGAAACGGGAGCACAAGAAGAGGCAGGTACAGTAGGAGAAGATGATGAGATCACCACCAATGACACCATGGTGTTTTATGTGAACACCCATGGACCTGATCCCGCAGCGAGATAGCAGCTGATTGACTGTTTTTGCTCCATGTGGACTGTGGACAGATGAAAGGATTTCTTTAACAATGGGATTGTCAGCAAGTCTGGCGGCTTCAAAAATAGACCAATCATGCCTGAGACCAGAGTGGTAGTAGCTGACATCAAAGCATTCCCCTACATTTATTGGACATTCCAGTTTCATCAGTTTGATTGGATGAACAATGCACCGGGATAATATTCTAGCCTCCTGACCAAATAATTCTATTCATCTTATGTAGCCAGGCTGATGAATTTTGCAGCAGCTACAACGACAGTTAAATGGGGGCAGAAAGATGTTGCCATTACCTGGGGTCCGCTCAATTCGATTATGGTTTGGGGAAAATCTATAGATATCTCTAAGGCTACTATTAACAGGATGTTGCATGGTCCGGAATACACTGCACCAGCTTTACTTGGCCTTTTTGAGGGCAAACATCATGAAGTCACCAGTGATACTACTATGGAGATTCAGAGTTCTCCAGAGAAGGTCCTGTGCTGGATTGCAAAGCAAATTGCTATAGATGGGGAGAATGCAGTTTGGGACACAACAATGCCAACACTTATTACAAAATCGTCACTATTTTTTCTAGCCAAGGTTTGGTGGGCTGTTGTCCGTGCGCAATTGAGACCGACAGCTAGTGAAAACACCTTCTCTCCTTCACAGGCTTCTTTGGTAGCATGCCTCATGGTTGGTTACTCGGTTAATGTGAGGAGGATTATAGCTACCGAGATGCGAGACAGGGCACTGAATGAATGGGTCAAATTTCCATTTCCATGTCTGATAGGGAAGTTATGTCTCCAAGCAAACATTCCCCTAAACAAGCTGGTTGACAGATGGGGTGAAACATTCAGACTCACCCAAGTTTCTAAAATCAAAGATGTCGCGAACCATCTCTTTGGAGCGAAATCTGGAGCTGTGAGTACTTTGGCGGTTGTTCCTCACGTACAAATTGACATCCCACATGCTGATAGAGGTCCAGAACACCTTTTAATGTGTAATTTGGGTTGAAAGTAGTAGCATTCAAATAGATTTGAGGAATAGGGAATTTTTTTTTGAATTTTTCAATCATAAAAGCAAGTGAATCTTTAAATCGATATTTTCTTCTATACTTTGCAAATTCAGATGAAATAGCACAAATATTTACTAAGGGCCCATTTGGCCATGCAATATGGTATCATGATATGGAATTATGAGATGAAATTGAAGTTTTGTTTGGACATGCGATATGAAATTTTTGTGTTGTATATTTTCTCATAAACATAAAAATCTGATAACTTGTAAAACTATTAGAATAACCCCAATTTTTTATTCAATCTTATCAAATAAAGAAAAATTTATAAGATCACATAATAAATTATTACAAAGCTATTTGTTTTGCACTTAAGTAATTGTTTCATCTAACTTTAATTTAATGAAAAAAGTTGAACATAAATTGTAGTGTACTAGTCTTTAATATAATTCTCCCACATAATATAGACAATTTCCTCATGTTGAACTTGTATTTTTCGATCATGTGACCGAGAAAACGAACCAACATTGTTACTTTGAGCCATTTGTTGGTCAATATCATCCACAACTATATTTTCATGCTCATAGACCATAAATACTTCATCACTTTAATAATCGGTTGGTGTGAGTTAAAGTGACTATATGTTGGTGAGAATAATAAATTTTATGTCGGTAATGATGTGATTATAAATTTTACTTACTTATGAAATAAATGGCTAGTAGATATAAATGTGGATCAATTTTTGTATAAACTCGTGGATCAATTTTTGTATTAAAATATCTCAAATCATGATATGGAATTCCCATATAATTCCATATCATGGTTTTTGGAGAATATGGAATCACATCTCATGATATGGAATCATGAGATGGAATCAACGTAAAATCGCATGTCCAAACGCTGATTCCATCTCACGATATCATATCGTGATATGGTATCGCATGGCCAAACGCCTACTAAAACAGAAGAAATAGTTGGATAATATTGATCAAAAGCAACATTTGTTAAAAAATCAATAAGTTCTTTTGTATTTTCCCAACCTTCATAGCCAATTCTTAAATTCGAGTCCGCATTATGAGCATTAAAAACTAATTGTACCGACTGTTGATAAATATAAGCAACTTCAAGCATTTCAAATAAAGTATTCCATCTCGTGCATACTTCTTTTGGAACTTTTCTATATGCAAGTCCACATTCTTTACAACGATTTTTAAATTTTGTAATTCTAGCTTTTATTTTAGCTTTAAAAATCCAATTACAAGCAAGTCTAATTTTTTCACAAGAAATTCCAAATTGAGAAATACCATCTTTTACTATCAAATTATACACATGTGCGGCACACTTAATATGAAAAGAATCATTATCAATTGGACAAAGTCTACGTTTTAAATAATCAATTGCTTTTAAATTATTAGAAGCATTATCTAAAGTGACACTCATTATTTTATCACATATTCCATAAATTGTAAAATAGATCTTATTTTTGTTGCTATATAAGAACCAGTTTTAGTTTCTTCAACATATTTATACCCTAATATTCGTTTTTGCATATTTCATTCATGGTCAATCCAATGGACAGTAATTGTAAAATAATCATTACCATTAGGACTATGTCCCATAACATAACTAATAGATAATCTACCATCATAATAAACAAATAAACAACGAAGAAAATGATAATATTCTTTTTGATATTTAAAAATATCACTTTTAATTGTACTTCTTGGAATACCTTCATAATATGGGTTATATAATTCCCGAATATAATGAACAAAACCAGGATGTGAAGGAAATGAAAAAGGTAAACCACAAACAACAACTATTTTAGCTAATTATCTACAATCTTTTTCTTTACTATATGTGTGGTGTGTGCTTCGGCCAGCCGGGTTAGTCATATTTAATAAACTTTGAACCATATTAGAACCTCTAACTCCCATAAAATTTTCAGGTATGTGTATTCCATTTCTATTAGCCCTTTCTATATCTTCTAGGCGAGCAAATTCTTTATTACACTTTCTCAAATGTGTTCTTAGTCGTCCTGTTCCCCCTTGTGTAACCGTAGTTACATGTTTCATGGTTAATTTACATTTCGTGCAAGTAACAATAGTTTTTTCCACATTTTGTACCAAAAATTTCCATACTAAAGATCTTTTAACATGTACAACGGTCTTTGAAAAAGTAGGTAAAGAGGGGACTTTATCTTGTTCTGGTAATTTAGTAGCCGGATTAGTAGGGGTAGGGGTCTCATCATCTTCCTCATTTATTTCTACTTCCTCAAAATTAGTAAAACATCTATTTAAAGTCTCATGATCTACTTCATTTTCAGAATTAAATTCAATAGGTCGTGAGTCTCGTGTAAAAGAAGTTTCATCAACATGAGTATAATCATTAGTATTAATTCTAAATCTATGTGGCAAATTTTTAGAACTAGAACTACTTTGTCCTCCCCTATTATTTTTTCTTTCCGACATTGGTCTTTTACCACTATTTCTTTCCAAATTCATGGTCAAGTTTAAAATAATTAAATATTTTGAAAAACAAGCAAGATAATATAACAAAAAAAAATAACTTAATTATTAAAAAAATAAAAAATTAAAGTTGGAACGAATGTACCGAACGTCTACATAAAAGTAGACGTATAACCAAAGCCAGAATTGAGAGATGCCAATTGAAGCTTCTGATTTACTTCAAATAAATCTCCAAAATCCGAACTCCAAGTCAATATCACAAAATAATAATTATGAAATTATGAGAGATTCAAAATTGAGAGATTTTGTAAGATGTTAATGAAATAATTTGTGAATTTGTGATTTAAATGAAAGAATATGGATATATTTATAGTGTTAAGGGGTTAGAGAGGAGTTGGGGGGGCGGGGGGCGGAATTTGAGCCATTTTGGCCCCCAGCCCAACGGCTAAAAGGGCCCAACGGCTAATTGTAACGTTCACGATTAAAAAAGATTAAAAAAAACATTGGAAACTGACCGTTGAACCGGATCAATCGGATTAAAAACCAGGATCCATTTCGGTACCTGTTTTGATACCCTATAAAGCTGGTTCCTTACCGTTCAACCTGTATCGAACTTACCGGTACAGGAATCAGACCGTAACCGAACTGGACCGGACAAAATCCTGTCCAATTGCCAGCCTTATCCAGAATAGGGAGAGTCATCACAGCCTTCCACAAAGGAACCACCACCATCAGCGTTCGCTTTACAAGCTCTAGGTACATATGTCACTATTCCTATGATTTTTCTTGAGAAATTAGTCCCAGATCAGCGCCAAACCAGGACCTTAGTCTACCAAATTGTAAACCGGATGCCTCAACTAATAGAGATAGATGTGCTAGCTGCGAAGAAAGAGATTAAATGTGAGATGCGGAAGGAGTTGTTTGTCTTAAAAGACAAGATGGATGGTTTGGAAAACCTTGTCCAGGATCGATTCCAGGCCGCCGGTTCACTAGATACTGAAGAGTTCAAAGCACAATTGGCTGAGATGCGCACTCAGGTTGCTAAACTGGTTGAAAATCCAGTACAAGTGCCCAATCTGGTCATGCCAGAGTCGTTGATGCAATAGCTAAATCAAGCACCATCCACACAATCACTTGACGAGTTTAGGGGTGAACTACCCAAGAGTAAGTCCGGTAAGAGAAAACACTGAGCCGGAGAATCTGATGAGGAGATACCTACTGACCTGTCGAGAGAGGAAAGAAGTCAAGAAAAGAAAGCTCGCAAGGCATCAAGGAAGGCAGCTAGAGAAAAAGAAGCACTTGAGCAACAACAATGAGATGTGGTGGTAGCTGGGGCTTTTTGTAGCGGAGTACCTGTCTCGGTGAGTGGTAGCCAACCTGATCATGTGCTAAGTTCTGAGAGTGCACCTATTGATAAGGGTGCCGACGCTGATCTACTACCGGCGCCTAGAGCGCCGTACGTATGACCCCTTCTCACAGCCTTATTTTGTTTTCTTTATTGACTTTGAGGGCAAAGTCCTTTTTTTGGGGAGGGGGTAGTGAGCAACCTGCCATTCTAAGTTGTTAGATGGAATGGAGGCTGACTATGTTTTTACTATGTAAAATGTTCTTGTGTTTGTGTGTTGAGCTGTATAGCAGCTAGTCTGTGAAAATGAGGACCTTAATATGAAATTTGACTGTTAGGATCTTTAAATGGCATTTTAGATACTGACATATTGAATACTGCTAGTCTGATAAATAAATTGGTGAACCAAGAAACTGGAGAATGTAGTCATGTGTCTTATGTGTTTGAAAGTTTGCTTGAAGTCTAACGCTAGTTGCAGAAACTAGAACTTGCCCAAGTAGTCTTGCTTAAATCTGAGAATAACCGGATAGGAAAGGATTAGTAGACCATTTTTGGTAATCCACTTAAAAGCTAAAAATAAAATAACCAAATAAAAAGCTTATCACTTGAACCCAATTTGATCCTAAAAGTCAACTTTTGTTCTTACCTAGTAAATATCATATCATTTGGTCTCCGAAGATATAATGTCACAACTCAGGCCAAAAGCCTAAGTTGAGGGGATTGCAATCCGAGTAGAAAGAAGAAATGAAAAAGAAGGTTCAACCAGTGAGCTGAGTACATATATATATATATAAAACAGAGAAGTGTGAAGAAAAGAGAAGAAAAGAAAAGAAAAGAAAAAAAAGAGAAGAAAAAGAAAAAGGAAAATAATGGTTGTTGGGATGTGTTGAAATGAATAAAAAAAGGGAATCGTTCAGAAAAGAGTGGTGTGAAAACGAAACTTTAGAAAACCAAGAGACTAGTCACTCACGAACCCAAATATGCATTCCCTAGCCTGAGCCTATGTTACAAGCCGATAAAGTCCTACATTGATCCTATTCCGAGTATTTGCAAGATAGAGTGTAGAAAGCAAAGGCAAACCTATGGTAGTTTGTTGTTAGTGTTAGAAGTTCTTTAAGTGTGTGAGCGTAGTACTTAGTCCCAATTATCATGAGTGAGGGATTTCTTTGGTGTGAGGACACAATGATTGCATTTGAGAGTAGATTGTGTTAGCTGATAGTTCACAGGCATAAGCATGATCGACTGTGAGTAATCAGATGTCATATATTGATCCTTGCATGTTAGATTCATGGTTTTGGACACAAATTGTATTTGAGATGGCTGCTGCGTAATTTCAAAAGTGTTTGAATGATTTGAGGGCTGAGTGTATTATTTTCTCATCACTTGAGGACAAGTAATGATTCTAAGTTGAAGGTGTTGATGTGCCGTGAAATCTTGACACATTTGATGCTTGAAAACTAAGAATTGATACTAGAATCGAGTGCATTTATGTGGATATAATGTGTTTGGTTGTGTTTGTTTAGGTAAAATATGTGAATGTGAAACAAGAAAAAAGAGAAGAAAATGCAGAGTGAAAATGACTGGAACCAAGGGAAGATCACGGATGCCTTGACGGGTCGTGAAGATCATGACTGATCGTGAAAAAGTTTGTGAAGTGGAACCAGTGAGAAGGCATGAAAGATAACACATTAGTGGAACTCAAGTAAAGACCACTGACACTTTCATTGGTCGAGGTCATCACAACGGTCCGTGGTAGTTCCCGTGCAGTGGAACAACTGAAGTGAAGACCACGGAAGGCCTCACGGGCCGTGGTCTTTTTAACTTCCCGTGGTGGTGATCGTTAAGGCTATCCAGTGAACAAGTACAAGAAGCTGAAGATTAAATTGACCAAGTGAAGACCACAGGGATCTATACGGGCCATAGTCACTAGCACGATCTGTGGTATTGCCTGTGATGATGATCTAGTGTACAAGCATTGAAGACCCAAGTTTGGGGAACTCCAAGCATAGACAACGGGAGGCTTCATGGACCGTGAAGCCTGTGACGGACCGTCAAGCTATCCGTGAAGCTGCCTGCATTTCAGTCCTACTTCGAGTAGGACTCTTTTTTAAAAACACTTATTTGAATTAATTATGTCGTTTTTATCTTGTTCATAGCTTTTGGTTTTCGATTATTCATAGCTTTTGGTTTTCGATTTTGAATAGTGAATTAAGTTTGAAGTTCGGTTTTCCGGTTCTTGAAATATCAAAGTGGTTGTTGATTTGCTTATTCTCGTAAGTACTTTCTAACATGTTTTCATTTTATATTTCTGAACATTTACGTGAAATTATGAGTAGTTAAACACTACAACTGGGGTTGTGGGATCCATGACGTAATTCTAATAGTAATTTTGTAAAATGAGTGAAAGGCAATTTATGTTTACAAATTGTAATTTAGCTTTCGTTATTCATGTATTCTGATGAGTGCACGGATTAGAGTGAGCATGTATCTGTCATTTGTTCGAGAAAAAAATGATAGTTAGGAAAAAGTTGAATTAATCTGATGAAATGGAGTTAAGGTTTAAGTTCGAGAGAAAAGAATCTACACACCATTGTAGGTGAGGGTAAATCGTGTAACACTCTAGTACCGAGAGGACTTGAGAGTGAAGATTATCTGAGTAGACTGAGAAGTGTCAGATATACCTAACTCGCATGTATTTTGTAGAGGTAAATTGCCTGAAACTCAATTACGGAAAAACATTAGATGCAACGTTATGGGGAACACAATCCTAGTTTCAGTTAATTATTGAAACAACATCGAAACTGATATTTTGTTAATTGTTGAATTAGACTTTAGTTTGCAACTTTGGTTACCAAAACGTTAACGCTAAACCCAATTTTACTTTCTGTAATTGTTTATTTAGGAAATAATAACGACATTACAGTAAAACACGACAGTGAAATCATTTATGTAAAAGAAATTCTTTATGGGATCGACCTCAACTCACGTTAAGTTCTGTAAATTGACTTCGACCGTTTATATCTCTTAATTAAGGTGTAAATTTGGACATATCACCCGACCAATTCAGTCTGCCATGCCCGCTTCTACAGGTAGTTACTCGGGAACTCCACAGCATAATTTTATTCAGGATAGTCAAGGAGCCGCATCTTTGATATGCTCAAATTACATCACATCCCCAGCCGCAGCGCCAAAATTTGTTACGGTCAAATTACACTTCTTTAAAGAATATAAGCAATCATTATAAAGTAAAGAACCCAACTTAGAGGTTGAGGTCGATCCCACGAGGAATATGATTCAGACTTAAACTTAACTCACTATTATATTCATTTAGTCAACTTATTTCCGAGACAAGTAAGTAAAATGGGGGTTTTTTGTACGCAAGTAACAGTTTGTTGATCAAGTATCAAGTGAGAAAGATTCAAGCTTTGTTGTTATCAATAAGAGAGAGAAACTAGGGTGTATGTGTTCCCCATAAGCTCATAACGCAGTAATCCTATTAATAGTAATCCTTTCCTAGTATTTTACATGCAAAGTTGGTAAGTTAGGTATCCCTAAGTGATTGGTCCTCCAAATAGGGAATTTTACTCGCACATTGGTCCGGCTATGTGTGTATAATTTACTAAACCTTACCTTTACCTCATATTAGACATCACATCAATGTATAGCTTAGTTTTCACCCTCACACCAATTGACATTAGACTATTAGATAGTATCACACTAAATCTCAGTTGATAATTCTTTTCTTATTAACTACCTCCTTGGTCCGACAACTAGCAACAAGGCGAGTTCTAACGCATGCACTTGTTAAAAAGACTTCTAAGCGAATAAATTATCAATGCATGCATCAACACTATTCAAGAATTACTTAGTTATTATTCAAATGTTGTTAATTGCTCATGGTACCCACAACCCTAGTTGTAGAGTTAACTACTCATGGTTGAAAGAACACAATTCATGTTTTTATAATAAGAATTCATGAACTTACGTTTAGAGTAGAAGAAATACGAAATCTCGAACTGAATTTCAAAGAAAAAATCATATAAACCAAAATCTAGAAATCAAATTGTCAAAGTTTGCAAGTTAATTCCCAAGAAAATATCGAGAACTAAAAGTATAACCCTATTTATAGAAAAACATGTCCTAAACAAAAAGGAAACAAACTTTCTAGACGCGGATTTGATCGACGACTCGACCTACGTTCCATAGGTCTGCTCCGTTGGTCAACACTTAGACTTTTTCTGTAACAGCTGGAATCTTCAACTCCCAGTTAATTACTGAGGGACGTGCAGGACGGACGATCCTCTTTTATGGCTCCACACTTAGGATTTTCACCTGGAATTTCAACTCTCAGTTCATCTTCTACGGACGTGCAGGACGGCTCGTAGGTCGACCTACGATAAACTCACGGTATATCAATCTTTGGTTAGCGACAGACCGTCTTTTGATTGTACTTGTTATAATTGTGGGGAGGCATATAAGGAGAGATTGCCTCCAACCCCACATGTTGGAATCCACGCAGTAGTATACTAGAGCAGTGGTACCCGCGGGCAATGGTAATAATGGTAGAGGGCGTCCACAAGGTGGGCGAGGAGGAAATTAGCGAGGCCGTGGAGGCTGGAAAAATGGTAATGCAGGAAGGGGAATAGTGCAGCCAGGCAATGAGGTTGCCCGTCAAGATGACATGGCTCAATGTTATGCCTTTCCGGGCAAGCTGAGGTTGAGGCGTCTGATGCAGTAATCACATGCACTATTCTTGTCTGTGACCGGAAGGCTACTGTGTTGTTTGATTTGGGTTCTACTTATTCATATGTATCAGTTCAGTTCGCCTTAGGTTTTGATATGATTTGTGATATACTTAATGCCCCCATCTATGTTTCTACCCCAGTTGGAGAGTCAATCATAGTCAACTATGGGTATTGTGCTTTCCTTATCTTGTTTATGGGTTTCCAGACTTGGGCTAATTTGGTTATTTTGGATATGACTGATTTTAATATAATATTTGGCATGACTTGGTTGTCCCCCATTATACTGTGTTAAATTGTAATACGAAATCTGTGACTCTAGAGATCCACTGTAGGGAAAAGTTAGAGTGGGAAGGGGTGTACAAGCCTAAGCTAGCTAATGTCATATCCTCCATTCGAGCTAGGAAACTGGTGGGGCAGGGATGTTTGGCATTTTTGGCTCATATTCGTGATGTTGAGGTTGGGACTCCCTCTATGAGTCTATTCATGTAGTGTCTGTATTTAAGGAAGTGTTTCCTACTGATTTACCTGGTATACCTCCGGATAGAGATATAGATTTCTGCACTGACTTGGAACCCGATACTCACCCCATTTCCATCCCTCTGTATCGCATGGCTCCAGTAGAATTAAAAGAGCTTAAGGCCCAAATCCAGGAACTTCTTGATTAAAGTTTCATCTGTCCTAGTGCTTCTCTGTGGGGTGATCCTGTTTTGTTTGTTAAGAAGAAGGATGGTAGTATGAGGATGTGCATAGACTATCCACTGTTGAATAGGGTCACCATTCGAAATAAGTATCTATTGCCTCGTATAGATGATCTTTTTTACCAGTTGCAGGGTGCGTCAGTTTTCTCTAAGATTGATCTATGGTCTGGTTACCATCATTTAAAGATTAGGCCTGAGAATGTACCCAAAACGGCATTTAGAACCCGCTATGGACATTATGATTTTTTAGTGATGTCATTTGGGTTGACAAATGCGCATGCAACCTTCATGAGTTTGATGAATAGTGTGTTCAAACCATTCCTGGATTCTTTTGTTATAGTTTTTATTAATGACATTTTGGTTTATTCGAAAAGTGAGGAAGAGCATGCCGACCATTTTGGTATTGTTCTGGGTGTTCTTGGGAGATAAAAGTTATATGCCAAATTTTCCAAGTGTGAGTTCTGGTTGACTTCAGTTGTCTTTTTGGGGTATGTAGTTTCAAGGAAAGGGGTAATGGTACATCCCAAAAGATTGAAGCGGTTAAGAATTGGGTCATGCCTTGCTCTGTGACTGAAGTTAGGAGTTTTGTGGGGCTCGCTAGCTACTGTCGTCAATTTGTGAAAAACTTTGCTTCTATTTCCACGCATCTGACAAGGTGACCAAAAAGGAGGTGCCATTCGAATGAACCGAAAAATGTGATGAGAGCTTTCAAAAGCTCAAGACTATTCTGACCACAACACCTATTCTAGCACTACCGGTGGAAGTAAAGATTTCATTATTTATTGTGATGCTTCACATTCAGGTTTGGGTGTTATGTTGATGCAGGATAAAAATATTATAGCTTATGCATCGCGGCAGTTGAAGGTGCATGAGAGGAATTACCCAACACATGATTTAGAGTTGGCATCTCTAGTGTTTGCTCTTAAGATCTGGTGGCATTATATTATGGTGTTAAGTGTGAGGTATTTACTGATCATCGTAGTCTACAACATGTATTCACTCAAAAGGATCTGAATTTGAGACAACGAACGTGGATGGAGTTGCTCAAGGATTATGATGTGACCATTATCATCTGGGTAAGGCAAATGTAGTGGCGGATGCAGTAAGCCGGAAAATAGTGAGTATGGGTAGTCTAGCTTGTTTGAGTGTATCCAAGCGACCTTTGGCTAAGGAAATTCAAACCTTGCAATCTAAGTTCATGCAGTTGAGCATCTCTGAAAAAGGTGGGGTGTTAGCTAGCATTGAGGTGAAGGCCGCTTCTATTGAGGAAATCAAGGGCAAACAGTTTAAGGATGATAGTTTAAATGAGCTCATAAAGAAGACAGTGTCTGGCAAGACACAAGATGTGACTTTAGGTGTAGGGAGTGTGCTTAGTTTTAAAGGAAGGATTTGTGTTCCTCTATTGGATGATTTGATTCAGAAATTGTTGACAGAATCCTATGGTTCGCGGTATTCCATTCATCCGGGTGTGACCAAGATGTACCAAGACTTGAAACGGCTTTATTGGTGGCCTGGCATGAAGAAAGACATAGTCGAGTTTATGGCCAAGTGCCAAAACTGTCAGCAGGTAAAGTATGAGCATCAAAGGCCTGCATGTTTGCTTCAGAGAATACCAATTCCAGAATGGAAGCAGGAAATGATAGATATGGAATTTGTGGTTGGTCTTCCCAAGACTTTGGGGAAGTTTGATTCTATTTTAGTGGTGGGCAAATTGACTAAGTCAACCCATTTTATTCCAGTCAGAATAGACTATCATGCTCATCAGGTAGCTAAGGTTTATGTGAAAGAGATAGTTAGGCTGCATGGGGTGCCTCTTTCGATCATCTTAGATCGTGGTACACAGTGCACATCCAAGTTTTAGAGGAAATTGCATGATGAGTTGGGCAATCAACTCACTTTTAGTACAACTTTCCATCCACAAACGGATGGACAGTCAGAGAGAACTATTCAAGTGTTAGAGGACATGTTGAGGGCATGTGTGATTGATTTTGGGGGACATTGGGATACGTTCCTACCGTTGTGTGAGTTCTGCTATAATAATAGTTACCACTCCAGCATTGACATGGCACCATTCGAGGCACTTTATGGGAGGAGATGTAGATCACCCATATGATGGTTTGAGGCTGGAGATGTGAAACCTTTGGGGGTTGATTTGGTGAAAGATTTTCAGGATAAGGTGAGGAGTATCCAAACTAAGCTTCTAGCATCCCAGAATCGACAGAAAAAGTATGCGGACCGTAAGGTAAGAGACATGGCCTTTCAAGCTGGTGAGCAAGTTCTTCCAAAGGTGTCACCCATAAAGAAGGTAATGAGATTCGGTAATAAGGGCAAGCTTAGTCCTAGATACATTGGTCCATTTGAGATTCTTGATTGTGTAGGGTCAGTGGCTTATAGATTGGCCTTACCCCCTAGCTTATCTTGAGTTCAACCAGTGTTTCATGTGTCCATGTTGAAGAAGTATCATGGGGAGGGAGATTACATCATAAAATGGAACTCAGTTTTGTTAGACAAGGATCTTCAATATGAGGAGGAATTGATTGCAATTCTTGATCGTGATGTTCGAAAGCTGAGGACCAAGGAGATTAAGTCCATGAAAGTTCAATGGAAGCATCGTCCGATTGAGGAAGCTACTTGAGAAACTGAGAAGGACATGCGAGACAAGTATCCCAGTTGTTCGACGATTCAGGTACTACTCTAACTTTACTTTAGCCCGTTTTCCTAGATTGTCACTCGGGGATGAGTGATGGGTAAATTGGTATCTATTGTAACGACCAGTTCCCACCATTATAGAAAATCCAACGGGGAAAAAATTGGGGCCAGAAAAACTTTTGTAGTATCTTGGAAATTCCTAGCCTAGTCCAGATTTGGACGAAATTTGAGTCAGTGAGGTCTAGGGAAATCTGGTAATGCATGTGGGATCTAATTATGAATTTGACCACATGATTAGATAGCTAAGACGTTAACAAACCTGTATGACTTTACGAAATCGAATTCGGGTGAGTAGAACTCTCGAAACTAACCTTAGTGTGAACGGGTAGTTTTTGAATGTCATGAGTTGAACGTGTGTTGTGAAATGGGGGTTTGGAACTCAAATTCTGACTCTATGTCTCCATGTAAGCCACTGTGGCGGGATTATTCCCGCTAGGGCAGGGACGTTGTGGCGGGATGAGGTCCGTCGTAGCAGCTCAATCGCGAATAAATTAGGGAAAATCCCCAAAAATATTATTTTTCTGCAAGTTTCGTACTTGAGAGCTAAGAGATGATCCCAAGCGATTTCTTGATAGTTTTCCATGATTTTTGGTGCTAAAGGTAAGGATTTTACTCCTTTAATCCATTTTTCGATCCATAGAACTTAGATTCATGAGAAATTATTATTGGGGGAGGGTTTTGGACTGAATTGATGATGGTGGGGGAAAAAACCCTAACTGCAGCTTAGGATCATGGATTTGACCTAGGGTTGGTGGTTTCATTTGTAATCCGAGTAACCAGGCCTTGTTTATTGATACTTGCATTAATTTGTTGTTTTAGACCACGAACAAGCGGAAAGAGTCTGGAAAGGGAAGATTCAAGTGTCTTAGGGGGATTCAAGCTTGGTTTCGAGGTAGGTGATGGTTTGATTTCATGTTTTGTGTGATGTATGTTGGTAATTTCTTCATTGTAATGCATGCATGTATGTGAATGTAGCATTGTTGATCAAACCTAATGAAATGAGTATGAATAACCAATTGTATGTCATAAATCAACACTTGATTATATGACTATGAGTATGTACATTATGAGTGTGAATGTGATTGTGGTTGTGCTGATTGAATCGGGTGTCACGACACATATATTGGATCAGGTGTCACATTACGACATATATGTTGGATCAGGTGTCACGTTCTGGCACACTTATTTGGATTCATTACCACATTTCGGTACACTAACAGTTTAGCTATGGGTTCTATGAGAGGACCATTGAAATTTCATATTTACTTGTTATTGAGAATGTGGATTTGTACATTGCTCTTGAAATGATAACTGTGTATATATTATGTACATGTCATGTTTTACTTTGTTGGGACTGCTTATATATGTTTCACTTAATGGAATAGTCGCGTGATCCTATAAGTACACTGTGGTTGTGTATAGATACTGCACTTGATCGGTCTTTGTAATGGTTTGTCAAACTTTCGGATTTATAGGAACTCTAGTTTATTTCTGCATTGAAACCTGTTTTTGTATCTTTAAATACCTTAATTCTTGTAAAATTTGTTAGACGGGTTGTAGTAATGGTTCTCCCACCAGAGGGTTAGTGTGGGTGTCAATCATGACGGTTTGGGTCGTTACACATAGTTAGGAGGATTGATTCAAATTTTTCAAAATTTGAACATTGATTAAGTTGAGGGATTTATGGGGGGATTGAGAGATTTAAGAAAGAAATTAAGTGCTTGTGGAAGAGAGATAGTGTGTAGATTTGTATAAAAGGAGAAAAGTAATTCTACACGTCCTGATACAAAAAGGTGGAACTCAACTTAGCCATTTTCTTAAACAATAACCGTTTTTCATAATTAATTTAAATTGTAGTCATGTAGCATAATTAATTACTCAATGCTAACTTAATTATATAATTTTTCCTAAAAAGAAGTTATTATATTTAACTCTTTGAAATTATTCGTTTATTACGAAATTGCCTAATTATGAACTTAATTCATCAATTGAATTAATAGAATGATTAAGTGCTAACTAAATTATTTTTTGGCTAAGATCTTTCTAATTCATATTATTTTTTTTACAAATGAGTGACACTTTTTTAACCACAATTTTTTTTAACGTTATCAGTAATTGTATCTGTAGATTTTTTTGACATCTCTAACACCTTGCTCAGAAGATCATTTGAATCTTTACCATTTCTCTAGTTTTCAAACTGTTAAAAGAAAAAAATAACAGAGAAATTAAAGCTTTGAGGCATGAAGGATCAATGTCTTTCAAGAGTTATAGCATGTATATTCTTTAAGGGATGACAACCAATTTTCTATCAGAAAACAATAAAGCCTGAAACATATATGCAATTGAATATGCTACTTCTCGAAATGTTCGTATTTATAGAACTTAAGAGATGACTTTTCATAGCAGTCTTAACATATGACTTTTCATAATAGTCATGTTCTTTCATGACCAGATGATTTTTCATAACGTGAGATGGTCAAATGAACCTTTATACTTGTATGTGTTTCTATTACGAACCCTCCTACTCAACACTTTGTCAACTAAATCCTTAAACTCGTTAAAATACTATATTTTAAACATTTTTATCATCAGATCACTGTGTGTAATCCAACCTTTTACAGTGTAATTTCATGTCATTTTTCAATGACACGTAAGAAATTAAATATTAAGAAAATTAAAAAAAATATTCAACTTTTGTAAATTCTGAATTTTTTTAAATAGTCATGTTCTTCAATCCTCACATATGCTCACAATTTGAGCATCAAATTCATGTCAAATAGATGAAATTCTTCTTTATTTGACTTGAAATTTCAATCTACAAGCTCACTAACACAAATCTAACGAGCCACAATCACAAATTTGAATTAATTTCACAAATTCATAAGAACCATTTGTTGTTCTTCAAGCTTTCTTAAGCTTATCAATGGAGTTTTCAACTTTTTCAATACCCATCATCACCCTTTACGTTAATTCATATCATACCTCGTCTTTGAATCTAACTAACACAAACAATGGTTTCAACTTTTTTTTAAAAAAAAAACACTAAGAATTTAGAAACATGGGGATTGAAAAAAGAAATTTGGGGCAAGGTTTTGATTTGTTGCAAAGAGGAGAGTGGTTGAAGAAGAAGAAATATAGTGTATGACGGGAGATTTCAAAGAAAAAAAGAGAGAATAGGTGTGGCAGATGATTTTGTTGAATAAGAAGAGAATAAAGTTTAGGGTTAGGGGTGGAAAGAGAAAAGATAAATTGGGGTGGGGTACGGTAGGGTCAGGTGGGAGAGGGTTAATGAAGAAATAATTTTTTTTAATTAAAAAATAGTATTTTTAAAATATAATATAGTGTATTTATGCGCTTGGAAACGAGTGTATTCACATATTTTTCCAACTCAACAATATTTACGCCACATAGGTTTGGTCAATGATCAGAAGAGTTTCAAATATTGTGTTTGCATAAGTTTAAGGGTCCAGTTGACAAAGTATAGAGTCAAAGGGTTCACAATACAAACTCATACAAGTACAAGGGTCCATCAGACCATTTCGCCTTTTCATAATAGTCATGTTCTTTCATGAATAAATGACTTTTCATCAAAGAGTCACTCTTTTTCTGAACAGACACAACCTGTAGTTGCTCCCTTTCTGAACAGACAAAACTTTTTATTTGCTTCCTTTCTGAAAAGACCAGACTATTTGTTTAATTTAGAATCTAAATATTAAATTCAAATTTCAATAAATAATTTGTTCAAAATAAATTACGAAAAATAAATTTTTAAATTTAATTAAATACTGACCCAGGCCACGCCCCAAGTCCAAGTCATTTAGATATATATATAACTAGTTTTACTCAATTAAATAGACTAAATGTGTTGGGCCTTAAAAGGACCTAAAAGATGGCTTCTCCCACCAATGTGAGAACTTTCCCTTTATATTACAATTATCCTAACACAAGCAAATGTTTTAAATACGTTTCAAAAATAATTTTCTAATTTTAAAAAATAATTAGATGACGATTGATGACTCTATTTATTTATAAATACTCAAACTATTGATATGTTTTTGATCGAGTTTAAAAATGAAAAGCAACACGCTTGATGAGATATTTTGATACCATATTATTTTTCTCCAATTAAAGAATCAACTGTAGCAGAAATGAGTGCCAACCAAAGATAAAATGGAAGAGGTAAAACTCATAGCCGTTTCAGCGTTTGATCCTAACAAGTGGTATCAGAGCCAAAATAATTCGGGTTATGGGGTAAGCCCAAAGCTAATTTATCCATGTATGATTTGCAAACATGATAAAAATTATTTACATATTACTTCTATATAATGTTTTGGTTGGTAGGTTTTAAAATGTTGTGTAAAAATTACTCATGTATTAATTATATATAGTGTTTGAGTGCGCTTTTATAATCCTACATAATTAATACTTACATAACTTATTAGGAAATATATATATAATTTTATCACGATCCGAGTCTACAACCCAATCGAGACACAATACTTGAAACCGCAAGTGATCCCAAGCTAATCTTGGCATAACATATTTAAGCATATCATATGAAAATTGAAGCGAAAGCTATAAACTAAAAGCATAATTGAAATATAATTCACGAATAAGGCTATTACAACTGAATACTATTGTCTGAAAGTTTCTAAATTGAATAAAATGATTTGCCGGGACACGACCTGGGAGTGTGTGAAAACTAACACAATTGAAGTAGATAAAATATAGTGACTCAAAACTGAAGTCCTCTGAATGTGAGGACTCATCATAATGCTGAAAATAGAGAAACTTTGTGAAACGTCTTCCCACAAATCTAAATCGGGGTGATGAAATCTACATCATGATAAAATGATGTGGCGCGGAGTAACGTGAATACATGAAATGTATTGATATGTAAGATAGGACTAAGATCAACAATTATACAAGAAAATGAAAAGAACTACAAATCTGAGCATGAGTTATACACCAACAATAAATGAATAACTGAGAGTCAAAACTGTGACATATGACATAATATTACCATAACAAAAAAAAAAATTTGAGACCATATTTCCAAAAATCATGCTTGAAAGGATACATATCTGAAAATCATGCTATCTAAAAATCTTATAATGATAATATCATGAAGACATAATATAAATTAAGTAAATCTTGTAGGTAGGAGTTTCTCTTAACCGATATACATCATATGAGTTCATTATGTACCAACATACAATCTCAGTTGGGGAGGACTTTCCTATACCTTCCCATGGTATAGAACATGTCTATCTAATGTGAATCCACTAATCTGAGCCTCTCAGGACTAAATGGTCAACCAACAAAGTAGTGAAACATAATACTATCGTGGCACATAGTTCTAGAACTTGGAGTATCTAGAACCTGCATTTACCCAGTGTTAAATACTACTCTCAAAATATATTGTCTATATAACTCATAACATATCTGTTAGGTTATATAGAAGCTTATAATGAGTTTTGCTCAAAAAACTTTTTCTAAAAGATATCTTGTTGTGAAACTATGCTCAAATCTGTGAGATGAAACTCAAATCATTCTTTCTAAAATCGAAAAATCATATGTTGAAATCTCTTTCTGAACATATTTTTCAAATCAGGAAAAAGTTTTCTAGAACATGCATAACTTGTACAATCTCAAAATAGCTTTCATAATAACATAAGGACTCTAAAATCATGCTTCGAAATATAATGTTCATGAATCGTAAATAATATCGTGTCTATAACTCATAATAATGACCATGAAAATTTCTACTACGTATAAAAAGGAAGTACAATAATCAAGAATTCATAATCATGAATAAATAATTCAAGAAATCATGTTATTTTGGTTATAGATGTGATGAATTCGAAAGTGAGTTGGATAACCCTAACTATGGAATTAAGTTCATGAAAATTGAGAAATCTTGGACATGAGGATGAAAGTATTCCTCATTGAAGTTCTACATACCTTAATCGCTCCAATTACTAAAGAAAAATCACGATCTTGGAAGAAGAAGAACCACAAAACCTTTCTTAAACCTTGGAGATGAATTCTTGAGGATTGAGTCTTCTTGAAATCTATGAATTTCATGTGTGGGAGATATTAATTTATGTTAAGATGAAGAAATTATGAAAATCTATGGTCAAATCTTACCTTGATGATAGGTGAACCTTGGAGGAAGTTAGTTTCTTGAAAACTTCTCTTTTTAGGTTAAATTTATGAACTATGGATGTGAACTACTTCTTGGGGGTTATTAAAAGACCTTAAACGTGCGCAACCGCGCGGAAAACGTCTTAAGTGCACAACTATCCGCGCAAGAAGGAAGTAGTTGCTGCCTCGATGCACTATCGTGTAGAAAATGCCTTGGTCGGCCGGCACGCGGTAAAATAGTGTCCAGTAAAGTTGACATAACTTTTTACTCCACACTCTAATTAATGCAAACTTGGTGGCATTGGAATGAAAACTCATAGACTTTCAATTTGATAGGTTATGAGCCACCTAATTCATTATATTCTGAAAGATATAATTGTTTGAAGTTAACCTTTGCAAGAATTAATGCAAAAAACTTAGCTGGTAAAAAATGCTTTGAACTTGGCTTGTTGTTAGAGGTTCCTTATGACCCTAAATAACTTCTGATACCCTTGATAGTTGATACACTTGGTAAAAGACCTTGAACCACATGAGAAAGTAGGACATCACCCGATTCAAACTCATTTACTTACGACGAACAATTCACATTCTAAGAGTAGTGTTATGAGGTGTTACAAATATATGTGGGATAGAAGGTGTAAAAAGTTATGTGGTATTAGTTATACATGTATTAAAATAGTAAATTACACATATACCCCTATCAATTTATTTTAAAATGTATATTTATTTACAACAAATTAAATAGTATAATTAATACATGTAAAAAGCACCACCAATTTTTTTCATTGGGCTTTTTGTTTTGTTAATTACTTAGTTTCTTAAATCTATTCAATACAAATTACTTAATTCTTTTAGTTATTTGTTATTTACTTTGTTGTTTTTAGCTAATGGTATTTATTTAATTTTAATGTGTTATTCAGATAATATTCACGTTAAAGCAACAATTTTGATTGTTTATTCATGTTCAACCGTGTCTTTCAACTTTGCTTTAATTAATCATGCTAGCTGGTTCACTATCAACAACAAGAGCTTATTATTTATTATAGGGAAAATACATAAAAAACCCTTGAACTTGGCACAAAAACTTACTTTAGAACTTAAACTACACGGATGTTTATATAACCCCCTTCACATCTTTTATGTGAATTATTTTCAACCCTTCGAACACCAGCCCAGTTGAAGGTTGGGCATTGTTACACATGCGCGTTTTCATTGGTCTATGTCGCTAAGGGTTTTAAAAATATCTTACATGTTTTATATAACCCACCCGTTCCCAAAATACAACCCGCCCCATTTTTAAACAAATATCCCTAAATCTCTCTCAAATCTAAAGACCTAATCTGAAGAATAACAAGTCATTAGCGTGAAGGATTTGCTGAGTTTAGGGTTTTCGTGAAGAAACAAAGGATTTGCGTGAAGAAACAAAGTTACCAGGTTAGTAATCTTTGTTTAGATGATTGTAACATTTGACCGAGTTTAGGGTTTTCGTAAAGCTTAGTTTGTTTTTATCTTTTCAGTTTGACGATGGATGTGTACGTTACCTTAAGGTTTCACCATGGTGGAAAACTAAAACAAAAACCTCGTATTAAGTATGAAGGAGGTATTGTCACTGATTGTTTTGATGTAGATGTTGATAAATTGTCCTACTTTGAATTTGTTGATATAGTTAAATAAATTGGCTATAACTGTTCTTCTTGTGTTGTTTATATTAAACCACCTAAATGTCGACGCGTTGTTGAAGTTAAAGTGATAGGGATATTATGGGTATTGTACATCAATTAAAAAATGGAGATATTGTTGAACTTTATGTGACTCATTTAGTTGAAGAAGCTGTTGTGGGGGGGGGGGGGGGGGGGGGGGGGGGGGGGGGGGGGGGGGGGGGGGGGGGGGGGGGGGGGGGGGGGGGGGGGGGGGGGGGGGGGGGGGGGG
>JAJOOR010009892.1:0-53622 GCA_036250505.1 Solanum acaule
ATATAGTCTCCCTCTTCCAAAATAAAAGAGACTACTATTTATACTAATAAAATAAAGAAGACACTTATTTGACAATTTTACCCTTAATGAGGTAAGGGCCTTGTTTGGTTGACTTCTTTTGTGAATTCTTGAAAATAAAGTAAATAAGACACTTCTTTGACAATTTTACCCATAATGAGGTAAGGGCCTTGTTTGGTTGTCTTCTTTTGTGAATTCTTGAAACTATGAGATGACCATTTGCACAAATGGCCTCTTTCTTCTTTCTCTTCACTTAGATGGACCTTCCACACATTGTACTTCTTGATTTTGTGTCCATCAAGCTCCTCTAATGCTTTTACGTGATCCATGCTATCCATGTTGTTATTAGAAGCGACCTCTTTACTACTCAATCTTCTAACCTGACGATCAAGAATCTCAACTGGTACATCCTTATACGAAAGACTATCTTTCACGGCCACACTCTCTAATGGCACTACGGATGTTCGGTCACCCACACACTTCTTCAATAGTGAAATGTGAAAGACTGGATGCACTGCTGCTAATTCTGCTGGCAACTCTAACTTATAAGCCACTTTACCAATCCTTTTCAGAATCTTTTAAGGGCCTACATATCTAGGACCGAGCTTCCCTTTCTTGCAAAATCTCATCACCCCTTTCATAGGTGACACTTTCCAAAAAACCCAATCATCAACTTGGAACTCTAGTTCCCTTCTCCTTACATCTACATAAGACTTATGGCGACTCTGGGCTGTCTTAAGTCTATCTCTAATGAGTTACACTTTCTCCATCGCATAAAGGACTGAGTCTGTCCCTATCAAGGCCGCTTCACCTACTTCAAACCAACCAATAGGAGATCTACACCTACGCCCATATAATGCGTCATAAGGGGAAACATGAATGCTGGAATGGTAGCTATTATTGTAGGAGAACTCTATAAGAGGAAGGTGATCATCCCAACTACCCTTGAAGTCGATCACACAAGTTCTCAGCATGTCCTCTAAGGTCTGAATGGTACGCTATGCCTGACCATCCGTATGTGGATGAACTGTTGTGCTAAGATTAACCTGACTACCAAGACCTTTCTGAAGTGATTTCCATAAATGAGAGGTAAACTGAGGACCTCTACCTGAGATGATAGTCAAAGTAACCCCATGCAACCTGACTATCTCATTAATGTAAAGCTTGGTGTAGTCCTCCGCCGAGTCTGTAGTCTTAATAGCCAAAAAGTGTGCAAACTTAGTGACTCTATCAACTATCACCCAAATGGAGCCATGCTGTCTACGAGTACGAGGTAAACCTGTGATGAAACCATGTTGATCACTTCCCACTTCCAAGTAGGAATGTCGATCTCATGAGTCATACCCCCTGGTTTCTGATGTTCTACCTTCACTTGCTGACAATTGGGGCACTTAGCCACAAAATCTGATATATCCCTCTTCATGCCATTCCACCAAAAGACCTCCCGCAGATCACGGTACATCTTAGTGGCACCTCAATGAATAGAATACCTGGAATTATGGACATCGACTAGAATTTGTTGTCTCAACTCGCCCACATTAGGAACACATAATCGACCCTAGTAGCGAACCACACCATCTCCCCCTTGGGAGAATACCTCAACTCTCTGTTGATGGACTGCACCCTTGAGTTCAAGCAATATTGGATCATTGTCTTGCTTTTCCTTAACCTCCCCTACCAATGAAGATTCTTATCCATTTTGAACTGTCACACCACTATCTAATATGCTCATAAGACGAACTCCTAAACGAGCAAGCTTGTGAACATCCTTTGCTAGCTCTTTTCTTTCTTCCTCAACATGTGCTACACTACCCATAGATAGTCTGCTAAGGGAATCTGCTACTACATTTGCCTTACCAGGATGGTAATACACACTTATGTCATAATCCTTGAGGAACTCAAGCCATCTTTTGTGGCAAAGATTCAACTCTTTCTGGGTGAACACATACTGAAGGAACTTATGATCTATGGACAAATCTACTTGAACACCATACAAGTAATGTCTCCAAATCTTAAGCGCAAACACCATTGCTGCAGGATCGAGGTCATGAGTTGGATAGTTCTTCTCATGCACCCTAAGTTGTCCGGAAGCATAAGCTATAACCTTACCTCACTGCATCAACAAACAACCTAGACCGACTCTGGATGCATCACAATAAATCACATAACTGTATGAACCCTCTGGTAGAGTCAAAACAAGAGTTGTAGTCAACCTAGTTTTCAGTTTTGCAAAGCTTTTCTCACAGTCATATGACCACTGGAACTTGACTTTTTTCTGAGTCAACTTAGTCAACGGAGAGACTACGGATGAAAACCCTTCCACGAACCTTCTGTAATAACCCGTTAGACCCAAGAAACTTTTGATATCTGTAGGACAAGTAGGTCTAGGCCATTGTTTCACTGCTACTATCTTTTGAGAATCCACGACACAATGTGACAAAGGAAAGCAACGGATTGCAACCAAAACTCACATTTGCTAAACTTAGCGAATAACTGGCGATCCTTGAGAGTTTGTAGAACAACTCTCAAGTGACTCGCATGTTCCTTCTCATTCCTAAAGTAAATGAGGATATCATCAATAAAGACGATAACGAACAAGTCTAAGTACTGCTTGAACACTCTGTTCACCAAGTTCATAAAAGTTGCACAAGCATTGGTTAGTCCAAATGACATTACTTCAAATTCATAATGACCATTCTGAGTTTTAAAGGTCGTCTTTGGAATGTCACTATCTCTGATTTTTAGTTGATGATAACCCGATCTGAGGTCTATCTTTGAGAAATGACTAGCACCCTAAATTTGGTCAAACAAGTCATCAATCTTGGGGATGGGATACTTATTCTTGATTGTGACATTGTTCAACTGCCTATAGTAAATTTACATCCTAAGAAAACCATCTTTCTTCTTCACGAACAACACTGGTACACCCTATGGCAAAATACTAGGTCTGATGAAGCCCTTATCTAGAAGGCCTTTCAACTGCTCTTTCAATTCCTTAAGCTCTGTTGGAGCCATTCTGTAAAAGACCAATAAAAATAAACTGGGTATCTAGAAGAATATCAATTCCAAAGTCAATTTCCCTTTCTGGAGGAACTCCGGGAAGATCTTCTGGAAACTCAGTAACCACTGGTAATGACTTTGCATTTGAAACTTCTTGATCTAGGACTGGAGGAGCTGAGTTCGCGTTCCTGGCATTCGCATTCCTGGCGTTAGCTCTACGAAGAGGCATTATCACTGAAACGTAGAACGTTGAATTAGAATGGATTTAGATCATACCTTACGCACGATAAGAGTAACAAGAAAATGAAGATTTTCTTAATACACTTTGTAACCTCCCCCTCATTAGATGTTGTGTGCACTACACACCCATGAAAAGGACTCTACCTTGTGCGGCTTTTCAAACATCCTAGGATACTTAAACCTAGTGCTCTGATACCAAGTTTGTCATGCCTCGAGATACCCCTAAGACGCGGACACGGGACCTCAGATCATGAGTGACCCCAAGCTAATCCTGCTGGCATAATCATGAGCATACTAAAGATAAACTGAGAAATAAAACTGATGAGGAAGCTAATAATAAGTTAATCTGAAATGATGGAGGATACCTACATACTAAAACTGAATATGAAAACTAAGAGTTTAATACAAAAGAAACATCAAACTCAAATACTAAGTTGAATTGAACTATGTCTGAAAATACCCTATAACTAACTAGAAGTGTTGAAACATGCCCCAACTAAGTTTAGTAAAAATTGAAACTAAAAGACTGAAATATTGAAAAGATAACATGACTATTGTCCTCGAAGAATGAGGATTCACCACTGATGCTGCTAAATTGGAGATCAGGGACCGATCTAAGCGTGATCTGGATGCTAAGAACCTAAACCTACATCACAAGAAGAAGTAGCTCAGAGTATGCGTCAGTACATGAAAGTTACTGAGCATACATGATAGAGTTAAGCTGAATAATAATCATAACTGAACCAACAATAAAGCAAGAATATAATTTGAACATGATATATATACTGAATACTGAGCTAACTGAATGAATTGGCCAAATTTATAACATGCTGAGACTAAATAATGATTGTACTGTAAATGTGGTCAATGCAATAGAATCTGACTGAACAATGGGGGCTACTAATAACTGACAATAAAACCACATGAGCTAAATATGGAGTCTGATGTATACGCCCCATTGAGAGAACCCAATACACCCGGGCAAAGGTGTAGAGGCATGCTGGCGTGATCACTAAAATGATGCCCACAGAGGGGACTTACAACCTACGTGGCTCGTAATTTTGGGACTATACAGGTGACTGACCCTAGTCCAACTCGGTATTATGCTACTCCCAATGGATTAAATGATTAACACATTATGACTGAATTTTGTAATATACTGGATAGCTCAAAACTGGCATGCAACTGGGAATTCACATTAATATACTGATAATGACACATTCAAAAACTGAGGCATGTATATCTGAAATAACTGAAATATCTGACATAGCATGTGTAATTCAAGAACTAAAGAAATACATAGCTAGGGTTCTAAAATATATTCTAGACACCAAGTAATAACATGATAATATGATTTGGAACATTTAAATAACTAATTCATGATAATCTGCTGAAGTTCTAGAAACACTAGGTCTAGTTAATAATAGGGAATCAAGAATCTGACTGAATTCTAGGGATCTAATGGGCGAAAGGAACCCACTAGTGAAATCCCACATACCTGGTGACGAATTCCACGGAGAAATCTTTTAATTTCGTGGCTGGAACTAATGGAAATCCCACATACCTGGTGACGAACCCACTAATTTTTCTGAGTTTTGATTAATGATTTGACTTAGATAAGTTCTAGTTATGTTTCTAGGCTTAAACTGAATAAAACCTCATAATATAGGATCTAAACGACATAGTCTAGGGGTCAAACAAATAAGGAAATGACCAAAAGACCCCCGACTTAACTATTGTTGGAGTGACTGACGGACCATCGGATTGACTGACGGTCCGTGCTGGTCGACCGTCGTTCGTGACTGAGGGCTGAAATCTGGGGCGTCGATCCACTGACATGGACCACAGTCTGTGACCTGACCTACGGACCGTAGGTCCTGCCATAGGTCAATACTTAGCTGAATTTTTGGGCATAGTTCTGGCGAGGCTACAGCTATGAACCAAAGACCACCAGCACGGACCGTGGATAACCCTACGATCCGTAGGTGGTGCCCGTAGGTGGCACCTGTAGCTTCTAAAACCTACAATTTGTTTTGTTTCAGATATGGGGCGATACAGTCGCAGTCGAGGCGGGGGTAAAGGAAGAGCTAGGGGTATAGGCCGTGGAAAAGTAGCGCCTGCTAGAAATGGAGCTCCTATTGAGAATGCTCCTATGAATGAGAACCCTCTGGTGCATCATGAAGAGATTGAAGAGGATAATGTTGATGTTGAGGATATGGGATAAGAGGAAGAGGTGCAGGCTGAGACAACCGATGTTCCCCCCATAGACCCAGTGTTAGCTCGACAGATCATGTCAATCTTGAAAGGGTTGGTTGGTCCTGGAGTGTTTCCTTCCTCTCAAGCAACTCGAGCTCCTACCAATCCTCATATTGCTAGCACTACGCCCAAGGTGGGTAGGACTGGAGGTAATGATGTTTTCTTATATCCTTTGTTGGTTTCTGTTATGACTGGTAATGAGCATGAAATATTGACTAAGTTTCTAAAGCTAGAACCTCTTGTGTTTCTTGGTTCTGAGAATGAGGATGCTTATGAGTTTATTTTGGATTGCTATGAGAGGCTTCATATACTGGGTATTGTTCATCAGCATGGGGTTTAGTTTGTGTCTTTCCAACTTCAAGGTGAAACTAAGCAGTGGTGGAGAGCTTATATAGAATGCAGCTCTTCTACTTTACCTCCACTTACTTGGACCCAATTTCATGCTCTGTTTCTAGAGAAGTATGTGCCTAGGACTTTGAGGGATCACAAAAAAGATGAGTTCATGGCTTTGGAGCAGGGTGGTATGATTGTGGCTGCTTATGAGGCCAAGTTCCATGCTTTGTCTAGATATGCTACTCAATTGGTGACTACTGAGGAAGATAGAATCCAGTTATTTATTAGGGGATTAAATTCTGAGTTGCAAGTATTATCTAGTCATATGGATTCTGAAGGGAGGAGCTTTAATAAGGTAATAGTATGTTAAGAAAGTGGAAAGGGTGAGGCGAGATGGTCAAGCTAAGGCATGGGCAAAAAGGGCCAAGAACTTGGGTAACTTTCAAGGTTCTTATTCCAAGGGGTCCGGAAGGCCAACGCTTGCAGCCAAGCCTATTTAGTCCGCTATGCCCGCCTCTGTAGGTAGTTACTCGAAAACTCCATCTCATAATTTTCAGGTTAGCCAGGGAGTCACACCTTCGACGGGCGGCATACCATCTTTTGATTGTACATGTTACAACTGTGGAGAACCTGGGCATATAAGAAGAGATTATCCCCGCCCACGTGTGTTAGATTCTGCGCAGCCGTAGTCTATAGCAATGGTACCTGCGGGGAATGCTAATAATGGTAGAGGACATCCACAAGGTGGGCGATGAGGTAATCAGTGAGGCCGTTGAGGTAGAGGAAATGGTAATATAGGCAAAGGTAATGTGCAACTAGGTAGGGAAGTGGTTCGTCAAGATAATAGGGCTCACTGTTATGCCTTTCCGGGCAAGAATGAGGAAGAGGTGTCTGACGTGGTGACCACAGGTACTACTCTTGTCTGTGATCGGATGGCTAATGTGTTATTGATCCGGGTTCTACTTATTCTTATGTATCTATGCGATTTGTTTGATATGATTTTTGATATACTTGATGTTTGATACGTCCAAACTTACACTTCAATTAAGAAGTGTAAACGACTGATATCAATTTACAGAACTCAACTAGAGTTGAGGTCGATCCCACATAGAATTTCTTTACAAATAAGGTCTCACTGTCGCGTTTATTCGAATGTTGTTATTATCTCCTAAACAAATAACAATAGAAAGTAAATTAGGTATGGTTGGATCGTTATAATTACCAAAACTCGCAGTCAAAATCCAGGCTCAAGACTAAAAAATTATTTCGTTGTAAGATTGATTCAATTAATTAAGAGAAACCAGGATTGTATTCACCATACCATTAGTTCTAGTGTTCTCCTGTAAATTGAGTGCCAGACAATTCAATGTTTACAGAATCCTTGCGAGTTAAATTTATCTAACGCTTCTCAACCTAATCAGATAATGATCACTCATATTCTCTCGAATTTAGAGTGTTACTAACATTGGACCTCGCTTGGAAAGATATGGTGTTAAAGATCTTTTTCTCGAACTCAAGCTTTAACTCCAATTTGTTAATTTAATTTAGCTTTTTCCTAACTAGTATTTTTCTCTCAAACAAATACCAGATACAGGTTCTTCTAATGCGTGCACTCACTAAACTAAAATGATATTGAAAGCTAAAAACTACAGGTTGTAAACACAGACTGCCTTTAACTCATATTACGGAATCGCAACTAGAATATCGTCATAGATCCCACAACCCCAGTCGTGGTATTTAGCCACTCATGCTTCCACATAAACAATATGTAATTAGGAATAAAGACATATTGAGAAAGACTTACGAAAATAATTAGCAAATCAACAATCACTTTGATAATCTGATAGTCTGAATCCGAATTTCAAACTGATAACAATAATCCCAAAATCCAAAAATCGAAAGCTACCAGTAATACTCTTGTTCTTAGTTGTAAAATGTCAGATGATCAATAATAATTCAAAAACAACCTAAAGTAGTTCAAAATAGAATGTTAAAAGTAAGTCCTAATCGAACTAGGACTGAATTGTTGAGCCTTTTCACGACCACTACCATGACCCGTCAAGGGCTTCACGATCCGTGAAGCCCTCCGTGGTCTTCCCTTGGACTTCCCAAAGTTTGGGTCTTCAATGCTACCCACTGGCCTAGTGAACTTCTCCAATTCATGATATCTGAGTGTTTCAAGAACCTCAGCTTGCTTTCCATCCAAGCCCTCTAAAGATAGTAACTTTTCTTCTAGAATGGTTCGTAAACCATCACCTTCTAATATGTTCAGCAACCTCGATGGAGGTGGAGCTACGGGGAGTGCATGAGCCACTGGATATGAAACCCTCCTCTTCTTCAAGTTTCAAAACCCTCTTTAACTCAGAGAAAAAGTACTAAAATTATATTAATTGTTTCACACTGAAAAATATTATGATACTAAATTCTGATACTAAGCTATAACTCTCAACGAGTATTTATAGTTTTCAAAAATTTGTGCTGCAGCGGGTCATTCGGCAACATTAGTCCGAATCGCCGATCAACTCGACGATTCGCCCTTCTTTTGGTTCATCACCTTTTGTGCTTTCCCTTCAGCATGTTTGTGTCTTGGATCATTGGGCGGTATATCCCTACTTCGTGGAACTGTTTGGCGACACGCCGACTGTTTCTTTCATCACTTTTTTGATCCTCTTCCTTCAGGGCATCGCGTACTGGAATAAAGGACGTAGTATGTCCCTTCGGCGACTCGCCAAGTGTGCTTGGCGAAGCTCAGTCTTCAGTTTCTTTGTTCTTTTCAGCCCTTTTGTTCCTTTTTGTGCGTAAGTGTCCATGCTTTCACTCAAACTTCAAATACCTGCAACTTCAGAGTTTTCATTAGATATTGAGATAAAATAAGCATTTGAGGACACTATTTCTATTAAAATAAAGCCCTAAATGAGTCCAATTTGTGGACTCATCAGGTATCATTGTCGGTGACCTCTTCATCATCCTCTATAGTAGTCGCTTCCTCTCATCCTCCAATTTCAGCTTCTGTATGCACCACAGGTGGAGAGGTGTTTGTCTCATTTTGAGAACCACTTTTGAACTCTGCACTGCCCCCCGAGTTATTAGTAGATTGGCTATTCGCAACAACAGTAGATTGACTTTTCGAGTCCTCCCCATTATCAGAACTACCACCTCCCTCTTCAGACTGAGGAGTGTCCTGGAGGGTGGCTCTTCTAGACAGTGATCTAGTAGCCCGAGTCGAGTGATCTTCAGGTGTAACATTTATTTGCACCTCAGACCCACTCGCTTCAGAGTCGTCATGACCCTGTGATTGCGAAGCGGTGACGGGGGCAGGTTTTCTAGCATTCTTTCTTCTGGGACACATTGTACCTGAGAAATAGAGAACTCATTAGTAATCAACACAGTCAAATGATGCACTATCAGGTACTCAGACTTCCCCTGTGTAATATCATCGTGACGCCTTGCCTTAAGAATGTCATCACCCAATCTATCATCGAGAAAGGCCACATAATCAAAAGGCGAACACAAACTAAGTCCAAAAAAAAACAAAAAATAAAATAAAAAATAAAAAATTTCAAACAAGGGAACTCTATGGGAGCTTGCACGGGCCGTGGTCAGGACCACGGACCATGAAATCCCTCGTGGATTTGAAACAGAATCAGTGTGCACAAGGAGTCTTTAACCATTTTACCAAGGGATGTACACGGACGTATTCACAGCCTGTGGAGTGCCACCACGGTCCATGATACTGCCCGTGAACTTTAACTGAGGGATGGGTAGAATGCAAGTGTGGTCTACGACAGCCTTCATGGCCCGTGGTATCTTCTATGGTCCGTAAAACCTGTCATAGTCTTACATTGGGCAATACGTCAGTCACCTTCTTCCCAACATCGAATTTCAGCAGTTAACCACCATTTTTACACAAATACAAGATCTTCCTATAACTTAAACTTTGCCCTATTTCATAATCAACTAAGTTGACTAACCTAAAGTTCACCACCTACCAACAAATTCGATCCTTTATTATAGACCAACATACAAGAAAAATTAAAACTTCCCAATTCGACTTACCCACTACAATTCAGTATCAATTAGCAATTAATCATCACAAGGTCATGCTAAACTCAAGAGAATCAAAGTCATCATACATAGGTGTAATCAAGATTGGACTTTACAAACCATTGAAAATTACTTACTTGGAAATAGTTACACAGTCAAAATCTAGAATTAACTTGACAAACTTACACAACTGAGCACTTAGGGTTTCGATTCTTGGGTGGATGTAGGAGTTATTGATGAATGGTAATCTATTCTACCCTTAGATAGTCGTTATGGAGAAGAAAAATTGGAAGAAACTGACTCTTTGGCCTTTGGAATTGAATAAATACGTTTTATTGTGAGTTGGGTTACGCACGGGTCGGGTCAGATATGGGTAACACTGGGTTGTAGACTACGGACCGTGAAGTTACCCGTGAAGGGAGTCACGGTCTGTGAGACCATCCGTGATCCTAACTTAGATCTAACACTTGACTTCGGAAGAGCACGGATCGTGAAGTTGCCCGTGAAGGGCATCACGGTCCATGAACCTGTCCGTGTCTGCGACTTTGAAACTTGGGATTCATACCTGAGGTTCACGAGAGGCTAGACGATCCGTACAAACTATAACGGACCGTGAACCCTATTTTATGTAATTTCCAGTGGCTTCCAAACTTAGTCCTCAAGTTGACGGACCGTGAAAGTGCCTGTGAAGAACACCACGGTCCGTGAAGTTCAGTATGCACCAGGTGCTGCATTTTTCACCTATTCTCTCTTGCACACATCGACACACAGTGACTTATAAAAACAAAGAAATATAAGGAAAAAGGAAACATACCTAATACAATTACATCTTGGGTTGCCTCCCAAGAAGGGCATAGTTTAATGTTGCGGCGCGACGCAGGTTACTCGATTACTCAGACTTCATCAAGTTTACATTCCTCTACAATCTTCACATCCTCAGGAGCACCCAGATATGCCTTGACTCGCTGACCATTAGCTTTGAACATCTCGCCTTTCTCATTTTCCAGTTTAATAGCACCAGATTGCAAAACATGTGTGACCTTAAAAGGTCCAGACAATTTAGATATTAGCTTTCCTGGGAACAGACGAAGTCTAGAGTTGAAAAGTAACACCAAGTCACTAGGAGTGAAGCTTGTTTTCTCAATATGCTTGTCATGATATAGCTTCATCCTCTCCTTATACAGTGCTAATCTCTCATAAGCTCTCAGACGGAACTCATCCATCTCATTGATCTAGTCCAACCTCAAGTTCGCAGTTTCGCTCCAACTGAGGTTTAGCTTCTTTGATACCCAAAGTGCTCTATGCTCAAGCTCAATTGGAAAATGGCATGCCTTTCCAAAACACCAGTTGATATGGAGACATACCAATAGGTGTCTTAAAAGCTGTCTGATATGCCCATAAAGCATCATCCAGCTTCCTTGCCCAATCTGTCTTGTTGGCATTAACTGTCTTGGCCAAGATTGCTTTAATCTCCCTTTTGGAAATCTCCACTTGTCCACTGGTCTGTGGGTGATAAGGTGTTGCCACCTTGTGTTGCTTTACCCCATACTTGGTCAGAAGCACACTGAACACCTTGTTGCAGAAGTGAGAATCACTATCACTAATAATGGATCTAGGTGTTCCAAACCTTGAGAAGATGTTCTTTTTCAAGAAACCAACAACACTCTTTCCATCGTTTTCAAGTGAGCAATAGCTTCAACCCATTTGGACAAATAGTCAACCGCAACCAATATGTATTTCTACCCATATGAACTCGCAAAGGGGCCATGAAATCAATACCCCACACATCAAATAATTCCACCTCCAGAATAGGTGTCATGGGTAACTCATGGCGCCGAGAGATGGCTCATTGCCGCTGACACACATCACAGCTCATTACTATGTCCACTGCATCTTGATGAATTATGGGCCAGTAGTACCCACACTGAAGTATCTTATGGGCTGTTCGAGCACCTCCATGATGACCACCAACTGGAGATGTGTGACAGGTCCCTAGAATGTGCAACATTTCAGCTTCGGAACACATCGCCTAATTATGTTATCAGCACAAACCCTGTACAAATACGGTTCATCCCAAAATTACTTGCCTACATCATGCCGGAACCTTTTCCTTTGCTGATATGTCATACCCTAGGGCAGTACATCGCTAACCAAAAAATTAGCATAGTCAGCAGACCAAGGAATAAGGTCAAGAGTAACAGCTAATACATGTTCATCCGGGAATGTACCATCTATCTCTAGCTCAATTTCTTCCTTCTTTGCAGCCTCCAACTTAGACAGGTGATCAACTACTTGGTTCTCACAACCTCTCATGTGCTTTACTTCAAAATCAAACTCTTGGAGAAGCAGCACGCATCGGATCAGCCTAGGTTTGGCATCTTTCTTTGCCATGAGATATCTCAAGGAAGCATGGTATGTATGAACTATCACCGTAGTGCCAAGCAAGTAAGCTCTGAACTTTTCAAACGCATACACTACAGCCAATAGTTCCTGCTCAGTGACTGTGTAGTTTCGCAGGGTCCTATTTAGTGACCTACTAGCATATTAAATTGGATGGAACATCTTGTTGCGCTTTTGTCCCAATACAACTCCTAACGCAGTCCTGCTAGCATCACACATCACCTCAAATGGCTCCACCCAGTCTGGGAAAATGACCACTGGTGCTGAAATCAGCTTTTCTTTTAGGCACTCAAAAGCTTTGAGACATGCCTCATAAAAGACAAATTTCACCTCCTTCTCCAAAAGCTTGCACAGAGGGTGTGCAATTTTGGAGAAGTCCTTGATGAAATGCATATAGAATCCAGCATGTCCTAGGAAGCTTTGAACACCCTTCACATAGATCAGTGGAGGTAACTTTTCAATCACTTCAATCTTGGCCTTATCGACCTCGATCCCTTTCTGTGATACCTTGTGTCCAAGAACTATCCCCTCATTTACCATGAAATGGCACTTGTCCCAATTCAGCACCAGGTTAGCCTTCTCACATCTCTGTAAAGCCCTACTAAGATTCAATAAACAATCATCGAAAGTATCACCTACTACAGAGAAATCGTTCATAAATACCTCTAAAGTGTCTTCTACCATGTCAAAGAAAATGTACGTCATACACCTTTAGAATGTTGCTGGTGCGTTACACAGTACAAATGGCATACGTTTAAACGCAAAGGTGCCATAAGGACATGTGAAGGTGGTCGTTTCCTAATCTTTAGGAACAATTGATATATGGTTGTAGCCAGAGTATCCATCTAAGAAATAATACCACCCTTTACCTGCCAGCCTATCAAGTATCTGGTCGATGAAAGGCATGGGGAAATGATTCCTCAAAGTCTAGTTGTTGAGCTTCCTGTAGTCCATACACACTCACCATCCAATGACTGGTCTTTGTGGGGCTAATTCATTTTTTGCATTTGCCACCACAGTCATATCGCCTTTTTTAGGCACACGTTGCACTGGACTAACCCAGTGACTGTCAGAAATGGGATAGACCACCCCAGCATCTAACCACTTCATTATTTTTTCTTAACCACCTCTTGCATAGATAGGTTTAGTCTCCGTTGGTGTTCAATGCTTGGGCTGCAATCCTCTTCAAGCTGAATCTTATGGGTGCATATACCCGGAGGTATTCCAATTATATCAGCAATGGTCCACCCAATGGCTCATTTGTAACTTCTCAACACTATGATCACCTTCTTCACCTTTTCTTTATTTAAATCTACAGCCAAGATCACAGGTAAAGTGTTATTACAACCCAAAAATACATACCGGAGGTGACTGGGTAATTGTTTTAGTTCCAGCACCGGTGGCTCCTCGATGGATGGTTTTGCTGGAGGCCTTGGCCTGTTGTTCAAGTCCAGGTCCAATTATTTGGAGCATATGAGTGTGCTCCCATACCTTCCAAAGCATTCACGGTCTCTACATAGTCAGACCAGAAATCAGCATCAAAGTTCATCAGCACTGCTGTTAAGGTTTCAACAGCCATCCTCTCTTCTATGGGTACCCTCGTGTCTTCATCGGCTACCACCTCTATGGCAGATACCACATTCATATCATTGGGTTCCTTCATTGACCTGCAAATATTGAACTTTACCTCATCCTTGTTAATTTTGAACTTCAACTCACCTCTCTCAACATATACCAAGGCTCTCCCTGTTGCCAAAAATCGTCTACCCAAAATGATGGGGACCTCAAAGTCCACCTCGCAATCCAAGATCACGAAGTCAGCCGTAAAAATGAAGGTGTCCACCTTCACAAGTACATCACATAGGACTCCCACAGGCCTCTTAATTGACCTATCAATCATCAACAACCTCATTGTTATGGGTCTTGGAACTCTCAATCCCAGTTTCTTGTAGATGGCTAGTGGCATCAAGTTTATGCTAGCTCGTAGATCAGACAATGCTTTTGCAAAGATGATTGACCCGATGGTGAATGGAATAGTTAATGCACCTGGGTCTTCCTTTTTCTGAACCAGAGATCTGGTAGCAATGGCACTGCAATGGTGAACATCATTAGTAAAATCAAGACTTACAACTCTTTTCTTTGTAACCAAGTCCTTTATGAACTTGGCATATCCTGGCATCTGCTCTAGAGCTTCCACCAGTGGAATGTTTACTGAAAGCTGCTCAACATGGTAATGAATTTTGTGAACTTCCCATATTTAGCTTTATTTCTAAGCCTTTGATGGAAAGGGGGAGGTGGTCTGGGAATCTGCTGTAAAGGCAGGTTTTCCTCGACCTCTTTCTCTTTTCCTCTCGCGGGTTGTGATTTATGCTAAACCTCCTACGAGTCATCTACTTATACGATTTTATCCTCAACTCTGCCAACTTGCTCCAAGACATGTTCATGTTTGGTACCTGCAGACATAGGGTCAGGAAGAACTTTAACACTCCTGGTGGCAATGGCCATGCAGTGCCCGTCCTTTTTGGGATTCTGAATGGTGTCACTTGGTAGTGATCCATTCTTCCTCTGATTCAGTGAGGCTGAGAGTTGCCCCAACTGCTGCTCAATTTGTTTGATGGAGGTGGTGTGAGAGTCCACCAACTGACTCATGCTTGAGAAATCACCTCTCATTTCTTTTACCCCTGCATCAGTTGATTCAACCTTCTGGAGTACTTTAGCCATCATATCTTCCAGCTTAGATCCGCTGGAACTACTACCTACTCGGTCTCTGTTGCCTGGGGGCACATAAACACCACTGCGATCATTCTTATACCCATATCTATTTTGCCAATTTCCTTGATCTCTATTTGATGGCCTATAATACTGACCATCCCTAGCATAGTTCTGACTTCTAGAATTGTAACCCTGGTTTCCAGAGTTATAATTCCGAAAACCCCCTTGGTTCCACAAGTAGTTAGCTTCCTCATCAAGGTCAACATCCTGATCCTCAAACCTATTTTGTTGTCCCACAACATTTACCTTTTCAAACTTGGCGACAATGTGCTTTGTGAGCAGATATATTTGAGTCCTCATATGTGCCATGTCTCGGTCCCTTTCTTCTTCTATCTTCCTCTGTTCAGCTGAAAGATCAAATGTATATCCAAGCTCTCCTACCTCTGCATCTCTAGTGTACCATGCTCTATTGTTCTTTGAGACCTCATCCAATAGGTGCATGCTCTCCGCAAATGACTTTCTCATAAATGAGCCTCCACAAACTGCATCAACAATAGATCACGATGTATCATTGGATTAGTATTTCAGTGTTGTATTTGTTTTATATAAGGAACACATTGTTCATGACTTAAATCATTGTTCTCTTCTACATATCAAACCTTTATATGGTGTCAAAAGTTTTTTATCTCCTAACAGAGTTCTAAGTTTTCTTACCCTCCCACCAAAAATGGTACCCTCCATTACCAATTTGGATGCAACCATCACCACCACCTGTAACGATCTGACTCGATTGTTATTAGTAGTCCAATAGTGAAATAATTTGGACTAGAAAACTTTTTGGGAGTGACTTAAATTTGTTTTTCTAGGCTAGTCTCAGGTAGAATCTGGACTAGGTGAGGTTTAGGGCCATCAGGAAATGGGTGGGGTGTAATGTTGAAGTTTGGAAACATATCAAGGAAGTAAAGGAAACTCGTCGAGGAATTTTTATCTGCAAACTTAATTAGTGACATATTATTATATTTTTTAAATTTAAAATATATCCTGATGGATTTTTTCCTATCAAAAAAATGAGAAAAGAGAAATTGTCACGGATGAAATACGTGCTATGATCAAGAACACAAAATAGACGAATTAGAAAAATTATTTTATTTTTTATATTAAAAATGGATAAAACTTTAGAATGAAATAATCGTAAGTAGGAACAAATTACTTATTCGGAATATTGGAGCAATATGCATTTTCGAAGGTTGTATCTTCATCCACAACCTACCACGAATCCTCGTCAACAGGTTGTAATGATCCTCCATGTTAATCTCATCATTTTCTGATCTTTTCAACATTTAGAACTATCTTATAGCAACGACAAGTCATTACTTATCGGGACTGACTGTTCAGTCACCGGATCGTTCATTTGGATTTTGTACAAGTTTTCATATTTTTGAGCCTCTGAATCTTAAATGGTTGACTTTAGTAGGAAGTTCAAGAAGACGGTTTCAGAATATAATTTTGACGGTTTCATCAACTCTGGAAGGGCCATTTTAGGATAGGGGTATGGTTGATTCGGGCGCCAAGACGTCTGGTGTGAGTTTGTATCGTTAGGCATTTTAACTTTGAAGCTTAAGCCAAGGGATGACTTTGGTCAAAATTCATGGTAAACGTGCTTGGATGAAAATTTCATCAGCGCATTTAGCTCTGGAATGTCGATCTTCATCTAGAACGACCTTTCGTGCGGTTCTCTAGGCTTGTAATCTCATTTTTAGCCTTCTTGTAGTCTTTAGCTTAAAATGTAACTTGATTGTGGGACCCACTTTTCATCAAAACAACCTCGGATGAATGTTTTGATGGGTACGTTGAGTCCAAAAAGCCAAATTTGATGGGGTAGCATATTTTGTTTGCGCGCACAGGGTTTCCAACGAATCCTGCACACTAAGTCGGAGAATTTGGAATTTAAGCAAACCAACTAAAGTGTTGATATCTTGTGTAGGCTTTTAGCGACTAGATATAAGACTTTTAGCAACCAGAGTTTACTTTTAGTGACCAATTTTGGGTATTTATACCCAAAAATATTAGTTTTCGGTCCTTATTTTTAAATGGTGAATTCACCCTCATCCGAGCTCCGATTTGAATGATTTGACGTGTTGTGTGATCGTTGGGAGCGTGTTTGGTATTTGATTAAAAGATGTTGAGGATCCTCTATTTGAGGTAAATTTGAGCTCGAAGTTACTGCCTTAGCTTTATTTTCTTATTAATTTTGCATGTTATTGTTGGGGTTGTTTTCGTGACTCGGATTGTGTTCAATTTTGGAAGACAAGATCGAGACTTAGTTTAGGACCTTTTTGACGGAGTTGATTTTGAGATTCCCAATGGGGGTTCCACATTCCCGTTTTGACTCAATTTTGGGTCTATTTCCAATTGTAGTGATTTTTGTGTCTAAACATTTGTAATAACGTTGTGATTGATTGTTTAATAGTTTGGCGGTGTTTGGAGCACTCGTGTTCGGCTTTGAGGTAGGCTTTGGTCTACTTTCTTGATTTAGCTTCTTAGATAATGCCTGGTATAGATTTCATGTAATTTCATGTCATATTGGTCGGGTATTTGCTTTTCTCTTGTTATCTTATCCTTTCTTGATTACGTAAAACCTTGCGCTTATTGTGGGTGTTGGGGTCTTTAGTTTAGACTTTGTCTTCTCTTGTGATGTAGATGATTTTCTTATCCTTGTTAGGATGGATATGTGGTTGCCTTCGACTAGGCTGAACTTTAGATGTTTTAGCTTGTATTTTATAGCCTCATAGTTATAGTTTTCTCCATTTCGGGGTTGTTCTATGTCGTTCTCCTTGTGATGATGTTTGTGACCTGGGTGGCTCATCATAGTCGTTTGTTTGTTCTAGTTGTGCACAGTCTGGGACTGGAACTATATGATTAGGGTAGGGCACTTCCCCATGAGTTTGCTCCTCGTTTATTTATTTGAAATCTCTTTCAGGTCCCTCTGCTTGTTGATTAGCAGTGGGCATGTTGTATCCTTATTGAGCTTATGATTATACTGTTGGGCCCGAGGCCGTATGTGAGGACCAGTTGGATCCTAGGTTAGTACTCTCTGCATTGGTAGCGTGGTTTCATTGGGTTTATAATTATTTGATTTTGAGTTTCTTGCTTGAATGCTTGTGATTGCATGCATTGCATTGCATTGTTTGCTCATTTTCATGAATTTTATGGTACGATCCCAACCCATGCATTGGCATATTTATTATTCATGATGAAATACTTTTTTACTCATTTTTTATTCTAAACCGGTTTTAATGGGACTCGTACAACCTGGATCACTTGACTTACTAAATTCTATCATATCTTGATTCCGTAGGAGCCTTGAGCTTAGTGTAGGTGTTAGAATTCTTAGTTTAGGTTGTGGCTTCACTTGTGGCTTAGATGATCTTACTTATCCTTGTTAGGATTGATTCGTGGTGGCCTTAGACTTGGATAGACATTTCATTCTTTAGGTTGTGTTTTATCACCTCGTAGTTATCATTTGCTCCCTTTAGGGATTTTTTTGGGTCGTTCTTCTTGCGTTGATGCTTGCGACCTTGGTGGTTCGTCGTAGCCGTGGGTTGGTCCTAGGACTTGAGTGGTGTGATTGGGGTAAGGAATTTTCCCTTGGGTTTGCTTTCCTTATTACTTATTATTAATGTGTGTGCTATCTTTTGAGCTCAGTCAGTTGTTGCCTACTGAGTACCATTTTTGATACTCATACTACATTGATGTCCCCTACAGATCTCAGCTTGAGTTATCACCGTTGACATGGAGTCGTGCGGAACAGCTTAGAGTTTTTGGAGACTTGGGTGAGCTCTTAGCGCTCGGAGTTGCCAATTTCCATCTATTTTTGGCTAGGCTTGGTCCTTTATATTGTATTTAGAGACAACATGTGCTTATCTTGTATTTGTAGAAGCCTTGTACTCTTAATTTTTATTAGATGCTAAACTACTGACTCATGTCAGGTCTTGGGATGGTTACCATATTGTTTTTTGTTGATCATCCTTTCTTCCCTTAATATAAGCTTATATTATTTTATTGTTGGTTTCTGCTTGGTAGCTCATTGCTTATGGCTCCGGGCTAAGGGCTAGGCTTACCTACCGGTGAGATGTAGTAGGTGCTATCATGACCTCAGAAATTGGATCGTGACTTTAAAGGGAGAAACATGACGTATTTTAGTCGTATCTTGTACTAGATTAACTAATTGGTGAGTCCAGAAATTTAAAGTTTGTCATATAAGTCATCTTCATTCTATTGAATTTGTGGAGCCAATTTTTGGTGCTCGATGTTTAGAATTCATGAAAGTTTTGTCATAAAGTGAGTTTCCCTTATTTCACTCGATCAGCAATATGATCTCATGTATTTTGAGTTATGCTTGATCGCTTGATTCTAGTTTAGTTTATGCCATTTTTGGAATTTTAAATTGATGAATAAAGTCAATTCTTAATAATAATTGATATCCTAAAAAGGTTAAAGTATAATCTAACTGGAGAAAAATGAAAACATAAGCAAACCTAAATTAGTTATATAACTTCTGATGTATTAAAATAGCAATTTTAGTACCGTATAGAATCAATGAAAGCATGTTGACAACACAGGTACTCACAAGTCAAGCAAAAGCTAAGAGGCACAATTGGTAAAGCAACGGTTAACTTTAGCACGTTGACAATAGCTACAAGGTTAAATCCTCAGAGAGGAACATGAAAAAATTCTAAACTCTAAATCACAATAACCAGTAATTTAGTTTCATCGGTGCCATCATCCTACCCCTCTGATAAAATTAACAGTTTCTAGCAATAACTTTCAATATGTCCTTGAACAAACTACTAGAAACTTTATAAGTAGAATCAATGTTCATTAACTAATGCATACTACAATTTTGATCACAACATTGTTTGCATTACCTTCATCGTTATATATAGATCATAAGGCTAGAATGAGTGATGTTGAATATGCTGATCAATAATGGAACACAGCAACTATGGTAATAAGTAATTTGAGAAAACAATGTGGTTGTCAACAAATGGTTTAGGCTCAAATGGTGCCAAAATGGTTGCACACCCTCACAAGGTAGTCTCAAAATTTCTGCCCAAGATCATTCCTTAGACTTACCAAAGCTAGACACTTGTACTAACAAGGCAAGTTCTAGGATTTCACAAACACTATTCCGAGTAAAATCTCACCACACATGACACTTCAAACACAATCATTTAACACATGCCAAAAAGATTAAAAAAAACTTTGCAAATATTACAAGACACAAAGATGATGTGTGGTTTTTGTAGTTCTCTCATAATGGGAAGTACTTAGCCTCATCATATGTTGACTTGAAGCAACAATTTTTTGGCCACAAGGAACTAGTGTCATTTATATCATAGGGCCTTGATTAGAATCAGCTTCTCACTTGTGGAGTAGAGAATGTTGTTCGATTGTGGGATGTGACCACGTATGAATGTATAAATATATATACATAGGTAAGTCTTGAGAACTAAGAAATTCTTCTTTGGAGTTTACAAGGGAATGCAAAACTCGTAGCCATGTATCACACGCATAAGTTAGAACGTTTCATTGTATTGTCTTTCTTTGGTGGACTAGATCAAGTTGTCATATGTCTAAGAGTTTTACTTTCCCTCTCTACTCCAAAGATGGATTTCTTGGAACCGAAGACTTGCCTATAAATATATTTATACATTCACTAGAGTTTACATCCCACAGTCAAACAACCTTCTCTACTCGACAAGTGAGAAGTTGATTGTCCTCAAGGCCCCATGTTATAAACGACACAGGTTCCTCGTGACTAGAAAATTTCTGCTTCAAACATTACCTCCCATATAATTATCAAAAAATTAACAGATGATGAGGCTAAGTTCTTCCCATTATGAGAGAACTGCAAAACCTAGACATAATCTTTGTGTTCTTATAATGTTTGCAAAGTTTGAGATGGAACCTGATCTATTCCACATGGTGATCAGCAAACAATGTCATTTCGTTGAATACTGAGTTGTGAAATAAACAAGACTCTAGTTTCTATTCAACGACTTGTTCTACAAGATGGATCAGTCTTTTTCAGGAATCATGATTGTAGTGGGGAAACCTTCTTTGCAATTATTCTAATAGCTTTGCCCTATTGATTTTATTTTCATTATATTGGACGCCCCAAAGAAAACCTGTTCTGAAGGTGGGTCCTACATGACAATTTTCACGTCCTATTTTTCTCATGAAAGATGGGTCAATGACGTGACAACTCTTTTTCGAGTTTTAAAAAGAGAAGACTCACCACCTAATGAATGAAAGGCGCATTACGATATGATTCTACACTAAACTAACAAATAAATTTAATTTATAGAGTCTGTGAAATCATAGGCCGGGTAAGGATTTAAATTACCTCGAAAGGAAGGTGTTAGACACCTTTCGAGGTCCAATATGTGAGTACTAGCTAAATCTTGTGAATTATGTAGGTAAAATGTGTGGTGAAAAAATGTCATTAATTAAAAAAATGATGTGGTAAAATATGAAAAACTGAATAAATTAGTGTAAAAAAAGACTAAGGGGGTGTTTGGATAAACTTTTTAAGTTACTTAAAAGTCAAAAGTAGGTAGCTACCTACTTTTAATTTTTTTTGTTTTTTTGTACTTTTGAGGCCTAAAGTAAAACACTTTGTGTTTTACCAAATACATCTAAAATAAAAAAGTACTTTAAAAAAGAACTTAACTTATTTTTATGTGGCTTTTGGCTTTTAAGCACGTTTTTAGTTTCGGAAGTATTTGGGTAAAACAAAAGCACTTTTTTAAAGCTTAAAAAGTACCAAACAAAGTCAAAAGTTGGGAGTTCCCAACGTATGATTTATGGCTTTTTACTTATAGGCTACTTAAAAAAACCCAATCCAAAAACCCCTTAAATTATTAAGTAAGGAATCATTTATTAATTATAATTAAATAGATCTAGTAAAAACAACTTCAAACGTGAAATTTTTCGTTGCGTGAATTTTAGGTAGTTTAAAAAAGTCAGGTAACCAAACATGAGACTTCATTTACTAGTTCACATGCTTAAAAAAATATTAATCAAATGAACTAATTAGATGCAAAAAAAATTTAAGCATATAATAAAAGAAATAAGTTTTAAATATATATTTAATCAATTAGAAATCCGAAAATGATTTATAGGTCTGTCAAAATTGGTATCAACAACATCAACACTCTAAATGATTTGTGTATGTCACATAGGACGTGTGTGTCTACACCTAAAGTTGTTGGGCATAGATATTAATGGATAATAATTTTTATCCTTTAGTTTAGGATTTCACTACTATTTCATATTTTCTAGCTATATGCTTTCCTATTCTTGTATTTTTTTCCATTAGGACTTCCAATAGGTTTTGTGTTTTAGTTGCATTGTATCTTATCAGATCACAATGAATCATTGGATTAGTATTTCAGTGTTGTATTTGTTTTATATAAGGAACACATTGTTCATGACTAAAATCATTGTTCTCTTCTACATATCAAACCTTTATATGGTATCAAAAGTTTTTTTATCTCCTCATAGAGTTCCAAGTTTTCTTACCCTCCCACCAGAAATGGTACCCTCCATTACCAATTCAGATGCAACCATCACCACTACCTGTAACGATCTGACCCGATTGTTATTAGTTATCCAATAGTGAAATAATTTGGGCTAGAAAACTTTTGGGAGTGACTTAATTTTTTCTTGATAGGATAGTCTCAAGTAGAATCTGGACTAGGTGAGGTTTAGGGTAATCTAGAAATGGGTGGGGTGTAATGTTGAAGTTTGGTAACTCATCAAGGAAGTAAAGGAAACTCGTCGAGGAATTTTTTTCTACAAACTTAATCAGGGACATAAATATCATAGTATTATTATATTTTAAAATTTCATAATATATCCTCATGGATGTTTTCCTATCAAAAAGAAAAGAGAAAAGAGAAATTATCATGGATGAAATACGTTCTATGATCAAGAACGCAAAATAGACGAATAAAAAAAATCTTTTATTTTTTTATTAAAAATGGATAAAACTTTAGAATGGAATAATGTTAGTAGGAACAAATTACTTATTCCGAATATTGGAGCAATATGCATTTTCAAAGCTTGTATCTTCATCCACAACCTACCAAGGATCCTCGTCATTAGGTTGTAATAACCCTCCATGTCAATTTCATCATTTTCTGATCTTTTCAATATTTAGAGCATTCCCATAGCAACCACAAGTCATTACTTGTTGTGACTGATTGTTCGGTCACCGGATCATTTATTTGGATTTTGTACAAGTTTACGTATTTTGGAGCCTTTGAATCTTAAACGGTTGACTTCTGTAGGAAGTTCAAGAAGACGACTTCAAAATATAATTTTGACGATTTCATCAGCTCTGGAAGGGCCATTTTAGGATTGGGGCATGGTTGATTCGGGCGTCGTGACGTCTGGTGTGAGTTTGTATCGTTAGGCGTTTTAACTTTGAAGCTTAAGCCAAGGGTTGACTTTGGTCAAAATTCTTGATAAACATGCTTGGATGAAAATTCCATCAGCGCGATTAGCTCCAGAATATCGACTTTCATCTGGAACGACCTTTCGTGCGGTTCTCTAGGCTTGTGATCTCATTTATAGCCTTCTTGTGGTTTTTTGCTTAAAACGTAACTTGGTTGTTGGACCCAGTTTTCATTGAAACAACCTCGAATGAATGTTTTGATGGTTACGTAGAGTCCGGAATGCCTAATTTGATGGGGTAGCATATTTTGTTTGCGCGCTCAGTGTCTCCAACGAATCCTGGACACTATGTCAGAAAATTTGGAGTTTGATTAAACCAGCTAAAGTGTTGATATATGGTGCAGGCTTTTAGCGACTAGATATCAGAGTTTAAGCAACCAGAGTTTACTTTTAGTGACCAATTTATGGTATTTATATCATTAAAATTTAGTTTTCGGTCCTTATTTTTAAATGGCGATTTCACCCTCATCCGAGTTTCGATTTGAGTGATTTGAAGTGTTGTGCAATCGTTGGGAGCGTGTTAAGTATTTGATTAAAAGTTGTTGAGGATCCTCTATTTGTGGGAAATTTGAGCACGAAGTTACTGCCTTACCTTTTTGATGGAGTCAATTTTGAAATTCCCAGTGGGGGTTCCACATTCCCATTTTGACTCAATTTTGGGTCTATTTCCAATTGTTGTAATTCTAGTGTCTAAACACTTGTAATAACATTGTGACTGATAGTTTGATAGTTTGGCAGTGTTTAGAGCACTCGTATTCGGCTTTGAGGTAGGCTTCGGTCTACTTTCTTTATTGAGCTTCTTAGATAATGCCTGGTATAGATTTAATGTAATTTCATGTGGTAATTGTCGGATATTTGCTTTTCTCTTGTTATCCTATCCTTTCTTGATTACGTAAAGCCTTGGGCTTATTGTGGGTGTTGGAGTCCTTAGTTTAGACTTTGTCTTCTCTTGTGGTGTAGATGATTTTCTTATCCTTGTTAGGATGGATATGTGGTTGCCTTAGACTAGGCTGAACATTAGATGCTTTAGCTTGTAATTTATAGCCTCATAGTTATAGTTTGCTCCATTTCGAGGTTATTTTATGTCGTTCTCCTTGTGATGATACTTGTAACCTGGGTGGCTCATCGTAGTCGTTGGTTGATTCTAGTTGTGCACAGTCTGGGACTGGATTTATTTGATTAGGGTAGGGCACTTCCCCATGAGTTTGCTCATTGTTTATTTATTTGAAATCTCTTTTAGGTCCCTTTGCTTGTTGATTAGCGGTGGGAATGACGTATCCTTATTGAGCTCATGATTATACTGTTGTGCCTGAGGCCATATGTGAGGACCAGTTGGATGCGAGGTTAGTACTCTCTGCATTGGTAGCGTGGTTTCATTGGCTGTATAATTATTTGATTTTGAAATTTCTTGCTTGAATGCTTGTGATTGCATGCATTGCATTGTTAGCTAGTTTTCAGGAATTTTATGATACGATCCCAACCCATGCATTGGCATATTTATTATTCATGATGAAATACTGTTATACTCGTTTTTTATTTAAAACTGGTTTTAATGGGACTCGTACAACCTAGATCACTTGACTTACTAAATTCCATCATGTCTTGATTCCGTAGGAGCTTTGAGCTTATTGTAGATGTTAGAATTCTTAATTTAGGTTGTGGCTTCACTTGTGGCTTAGATGATCTTACTTATCCTTGTTAGGATTGATTCATGGTGAACTTAGACTTGGATGGACATTAGATTCTTTAGGTTGTGTTTTATCCCCCCGTAGCTATGATTCGCTCCCTTTAGGGCTTTTTTTGGGTCGTTCTTCTTGCGTTGATGCTTGCGACCTTGGTGGATCGTCGTAGTCATGGGTTGGTCCTAGCTCTGCTTTGTCTAGTACTTGAGCGTGTGATTGGGGTAGGGCTTCGTACCTTGGGTTTGCTTTCCTTATTACTTATTATTAATGTGTGTGCTATCTTTTGAGCTCAGTCAGCCGTTACCTGGTCAGTACCATTTTTGGTACTCATACTACAATGATGCCCCCTACAGATCTCATCTTGAGTAATCACCGTTGATGTGGAGTCCTGCGGAGCAAATTAGAGTTTTTGGAGACTTGGGTGAGCTCTTAGCGCGCGGAGTTGCCAATTTCCATCTACTATTTGCTAGGCTTGGTCTTTATGTTGTATTTAAAGACAACATGTGCTTATCTTGTATTTGTAGAAGCCTTGTACTCTTTTTTTTTATTAGATGCTCAATTACTGACTGATGTCAGCTCTTGGGATGGTTACTATATTGTTTTTTGTTGATTATCCATTCTTCGCTTAATATAAGCTTATGTTTTTTTATTGTTGGTTTCTGCTTGGTAGCTCATTGTTCATGGTTGCGGGCTTAGGGATAGGCTTACCTACCGGTAAGATGTAGTAGGTGTTATAATGACCTCAAAAATTGGATCGTTACAGAAAAGGGAGAAACATGACTTATTTTAGACATATCTTGTTCTAGATTAACTAATTGGTGAGTCCAGAAATTTAAAGTTCGTCAGATAAGTCATCTTCATTCCATTGAATTTGTGGAGCCAATTTTTGGTGCTCGATGTTTAGAATTCATGATTTTTTTGTCATAAAGTGAGTTTCCCTTATTTCACTCGAGTAGAAATGTGATCTCATGTATTTTGAGGTATGCTTGATCGCTTGATTCTACTTTAGTTTATGCCATTTTTGGAATTGAAAATTGATGAATAAATTCAATTCGCAACAATAATTGATATCCTAAAAAGGATAAAGTATAATCTCACCGGAGAAAAATGAAAGCATAAGCAAACCTAAATTAGTTATAGTGTCACGACCCGAGCCTACACCCTGGACGTGGCCGACACTCTAGAACCATTGTTGGTCCCCAAGCGAACCCTCATCCTGGCGACTACAAGTGGAAGACTAACTCAAGCATACAAAAGCTTAAAAATTGAATAAAAATTAATGAAACTGAAATACAAAACTTTAACTCAAATGAACAACTCTGAATATAAAAATAATATACAACTCGCCATAAAATAGGCAACTTAAGACTTTCCACATTTAACAAAATAAATGATACAGACTTCTGAACTATACCGACTATCTATGAAGCCTCTAACTGTTAAAGATGGAACTCAGGACAACACCCACGACATCCTGACTAAATTGAAAAGTAAATGAAATCATCCGGAAACAAGCAGGCTCACCATACCTAACTCGAACTTCCGGATGTATCAACGAAGCTCCTGTTGATGACCCTAAATACCTGTGTCTGCATCATGAGAAGATGCGGGCAAAATAGATCAGTACGTGGAATGTACGAGCATGTAAGAGGAATTCTAAAGCATAAACATAAGCTTGAACTTTGATAAAAAGGAAGCATACTTACCTCTTCTCAACTCACTCAACTCCAAGAAACATTGCTCAACTCAATGATAAGATATTCAACTCAGAGGTATACTCAAGGATACTCAAAACTACTCAAACTTACTCAACTCAGAAGTACTCAAGTATAAGATACTTAACTCGAAATAATCAAGGATAATGTAATAGTAAAATATTTAATATATATGAAGAGCTGTAAAAATGTAGATAGCAACTCAATGCATTGAAAAATACAATAAAACTCAGTATGTATATAAAAATACAATATAACTCTATGGGATATTCTCTAACCGACAACCACCACTATGAGCCTAAGTGGTGATACATCGTTTTACCTCACGCTGCCAAGGACCGTCCTATACCTTGTTAGGGGTATAGAACCTAACTCACTAAGTGGATCCACTAGTCTATGCTAAAAGCATCTTAAGGAGTCATCTAAAAAGTATGATCATTTACTACCCATGAAGGCTATATGGTTTATGGAGACTTGAGTTATTTGAGCTCACATCCCCATATCGGTGCTCAATACTACTCCCAAAATATACTTCGCTCATATGTTTGTAAAAACATAACTCTTTCTTTGGTTTGAGATAATTACTCAAAACTTAGCTTAAAAGCCCTCTTGGAAATCATAGTTTCCTCTTTACTGAAAAACTAGCTCAAAGTCTCTTTTGAAATCTCAGTTTCCTTTCTTGTTTAAATGTGAAAAACATTTACTCTCTGGGAATATATAGTCCCGATATAGTCTTTTGAAGAAATGAACTCAATTCTTTATTCTTTACTATTTGCTTAACTCAAAACTTAAGTCTTAAAGCAAAGTTAAAACATTTGTAAAAGACTTCTTAAAATAAGGTTCATGCCGAAATATAGACGTGAACGACTCATTTCAAGGTTTTCAATAACCATAGATAGAACTCAATACTTGGAACTCAAGAACTTCAATGATACTACTCATTTCAAGAATGGTCAACTCGGATGGTTCATGCGGAATTATGAGCATGAACAACTCAACTCAAGGACTCAAAAACACTTCTCATCTTAAGACTGTTCGACTTATAGGGTTCATGCATAATTATGGACATGAACAATTCAACTCAAGGACTTCATGGGTAACATGTAATAGTCTCAGGATTAGAAATATAATCTCAAAGGGGATTAGGAACTTAATACTCAAGACTTAGAACTTGAAGATATTACTCCTCTCAATGATACTCAATTTATGGAGTTCATGAGGAATTTATGGGCATGAACGACTCGACTCGAAGGTCTACATAACTACATGGAACTCATGTATACAACTCTTCTCATTGTCTTACTTACTTCCTCAAAACTTAGTTCAAATAAATTATGGATCTCAAAGAATTCACAATTGAACTCAAAGGCTTTCTTGAACTCTACTCTTGACTGTCTCTCGAATGTGAATTATGAATTCAAGAGTTTTGGTTCATAACATGGAGGATCTCTTGATGACATGGTAGACTCATGAATACATTCTCTTCATCTTCATACTCACTTGCTCGAGTCTTGAAACAAGTTACTAGAAGTTGTAGAAGACTCCACAAAATCACTCAAAGGGACTTTCTTAGAATGTTCGAAAGAATTCTCAAAACCTAACTCTTAACTATACCTTGAATTTGAATTATGAATTCAAGTTATGAACATGTTAGGAATGATTTTAGGTGTTTAGAATTAGCTTAGAGTAGTTAGAATCGAAAAAGAGTGGAGGTACCCTTCAAAAAAACTCTAACAAAGTAACCGATTGCAAACTGGACAGGGAAGGCGACACTGGGGCTATGGGTGGCATGGAGTTCCAGCCCTTAAACTTCAGAGCCAACTTTGGGGCGCTCTGGCTGGCGCGACACGCTAGGCCCCAACCCAGAAAACCCAACGAATTTCGTTGCTCAGTTTCTCACCCTAACTCGCCTAGAATCGAACTGTTTCTTCCCCAATCACTTAGAATCAATTAATTAACATAAGTACACTCTAATATACTCAATAAAACCCTTAAAGCACTCACTTTGGTCTCCAGAAATCATCCAAAACCCAACACAACAAGATTTTGAATGAACTCCAAGAACACCTATCAAGAACTCACCAAGAACTCAAATCTTTCAACTTCAAGAATGAAATTTGTGCTTAAAATAACATGTTTGGCGTGTGGGTGAATAAACCCAACACTATGGAAGCTTACATACCTCTTAGGGATTAAACCCATGGCGAAAATCCGCAACAAGACACAAGAATCTCGACGAACGCTTGATCCTCTCCTCTTTTCTCCTCTTTTCTCTTCTTGAACTCTCAACTAAAACCCTAGGCGTATTTTAGGATTATAAAACTGAAATTAATAGGATTAGACCCTTAAAACCTTACTAAAAATGAATTAAATCTGATTTGGTAAGGAAAAGACCAAAATACCCCTTACTATTTTCGGCTAACTTTCCTTAACTAGACAGCCTAACTTCAAAAGGTCATATCTCACTCATCCGACCTCGAAACTTAGCAAACTCAGTGGCGTTTGAAAGATAATTCAAAGGTATTTCCTACGGTATCTTGTAGCACACTTAACACATCATGTGCTAGGAGTTATGATCATTTCAAGTTGACCAAAAACTCATAACTTAAGCATAACTTGCAAAATTTCAGATTTAGCTATTTCCAATTTAGTTCTTTTTCGAACTCAAGGTGCTACATCTAGTGAACTTAGCACTTAAGAAATTTTAATTCCTCGATAAAATCCTACTCACAACGAAGGATGGTTCAAGTCTTAGTTCAAAAAAATTCTGGGGTGTTACAATATCTCCCCCTTGGGATCATTCGTCCTCGAATGACAACTGGACTGGGTATGGAACGGGTTAATCTTACTAAGGTCTGAGGCTAATGGTACGCTCTCACTATAGTCAAGCTTAACCCAAATCCTTAGGTTAAGGTTCTATACCTCTCTATAGGGAATCTCATCCCAAGACCATTACTCCTTACCACCATATTCAAGCTTAGTACTCTAGCAACTCCATGGACTCCTACTAACAAACTCCTTCAGAGCCAACTAAGGGCTCTCATTTAAATATTTCTCATAGTAAAACCTCATTCTAATATTCCTCCTTATTTACAACCTTAGATGGAACTATCACATCATCAGCATCACGATAAGATCATTAACCTTCTCTTTCTAACATCACTCTATTACTAAAATGACCTCTGAAAAGATATCTTGCAAACTCTTTGGAACTCATTACTATCTTACTCTCAAACACTTGACTTGATTTCTCATCTTGACATCTCCCCCTTAAGTCTAAAGTTGACACTTGAAAGATATGGACCTATTCCATCATCTCTAACTTATGTACATCCTCTTAATGCTCTTTCTACTCTTGTGACTTAGCCACACTTCACTGTCCTTATCTAAAGGTTAGGGTCTCTCACCTGTACCACTCATATTCAGTGGAGCTAACATTTCAATTCCTCACCTACTCTATGCCAAGTCTACAAGATCAAATCACAAGACTAACATCATCACCCTCATGGTTCCATTCTTTGTATCAAGACACTCATCTCAAATTCAAACTTAATGTTTATTACTAAACCCGAATATCAATACGATTGCTCACCTACTATACTATACCTCATTACTTAATCAGTTGTATAACCTTCTATACATCATGACCCTCTCAAACATATCATAAGCTTAGTTTATATCTATCCCTTCATGAATACTTTGTGCTTCTATTCAACACATACACTTGGTCATTACCTACACAATGACACTTCATCGCAAACTCCTTTCTAGCTAAAACACACTCTACCTTCTATGATGCAATCTTCACAACTCATCATTTCTTAGTCTACCCATAAGGGAAAACTCTTCATTAAAAACATATTGGGTGCATAATTATAGTAATATAGTTCTTCAAAACATTATCTCCCTTTCTTAAATCACTAAACCTCTGCATACTTTCCTCTAACTCTAGGCTCTTTCACTACTACTTTTCATGATCTCGTAACTCATGTTACCTTTTGGGGTGGAAATATTACCCAAGGTCTAAACATACCTCCTCATAAGGATATCAGTTGAAACAAAGCTTAAGGAAAAGAGTACAACTCGTTTATAGCTCAAATGAACGATTCATATAATTATGGGTGCATTCCTCTGAAACTGAACACTTAACTTACTCTTTGGCTTCTCTCAAGCCCCTCTAGAGTCTCATGACTTTCTCAAGACTCTTGATAAGAACAACTCATCCATAAGGATATTTAAACTTTACTTTTCAACCACCTCTAGTATGATGGGTAGTCGAATGAATCTGAAAAATGCACGATTATAAATAAATATCTATGACTTAGCTCTATTGCACGATTAAGAGTATGAAAGAAAGGAAACTTTTCTTAAATGTATGTAGTCCCTCATTTATAGAAGTGGGACCCTCACAACCATAAACAAGACCCTACCGACAAGGATTCAAAGACACCCTAGGACACATGAACTCTCTGCTTTGATACCAAGTTTGTCACGACCTGAGCCTACACCTTGGACGTGGTCGGCACTCGAGAACCATTGCTGGTCCCCAAGCGAACCCTCATCCCGGCTGACTATAAGCGGAAAACTAACTCAAGAATACAAAAGCTTAAAAACTGAATAAAAATTCATGAAACTGAAATACAAAACTTTAACTCAAATGAACAACTCTAATTATAAAAATAATATACAACTCGCCATAAAATAAGCAACTTAAGTCTTTAAACATTTAACAAAATAAATGATACAGACTTCTCAACTATACTGACTATCTATGAAGCCTCTAACAGTTAAAGATGAAAGTCGGGACAAGACCCACAACATCCTGACTAAACTGAAAAGTAAAGAAATCCTCCAGAAACAAGGAGGCTCACCATAGCTAACTCGAACTTTCGGATGTATCAACGAAGCTCCTGTTGATGACCCTGAATACCTGTGTCTTCATCAAGAGAAGATGCAGACCAAATCGCTCAGTACATGGAATATACGAGCATGTAAGAGGAATTCTAAAGCATAAACATAAGCTTGAACTTTGATAAAAAGGAAACATACTTACCTTTTCTCAACTCACTCAACTCAAAGAAACATAGCTCAACTAAATGATAAGATATTAAATTCAGAGGTATACTCAAAAGATAAAAAAAAACTTTGCAAATATTACAAGACATAAATATGATGTCTGGTTTTTGCAGTTCTATCATAATGGGAAGTACTTAGCCTCATCATCTGTTGATTTTTTGGATATTATATGGAAGTTAATGTTTGAAGCAATAATTTTCTAGTCGCAAGGTACTTGTGTCATTTAATCATGGGGCCTTGATTACAATCAGCTTCTCACTTCTGGAGTCGAGGATGTTGTTTGATTGTGGGATGTGAGCACTAATGAATGTATAAATATATATAAATAGGTAAGTCTTGAGAACTAAGAAATTCTTTAGAGTTTACAAGGGAATGCAAAACTCTTAGCCATGTATCACGGGCATAAGTTAGAACGTTTCGTTATATTGTCTTTCTTTGGTGGACTAGATCAAGTTGTCATATGGCTAAGAGTTTTACTTTCCCTCTCTACTCCAAAGATGGATTTCTTGGAACCGAAGACTTGCCTATAAATATATCTATACATTCACCAGAGTTTACATCCCAAAGTCAAACAACCTTCTCTACTCGACAAGTGAGAAGTTAATTGTCCTCAAGGCCCCATGTTATAAATGACACTAGTTCCTCGTGACTAGAAAATTTCTGCTTCAAACATTACCTGCCATATAATAATAAAATAAATAAAACAAATGATGAGGCTAAGTACTTCCCATTATGAGAGAACTGCAAAACCCAGACATAATCTTTGTGTTCTTATAATACTTGCAAAGTTTGAGATGGAACCTGATCTATTCCACATGGTTATCAGTAAACAATGTCATTTCATTGATTACTGATTTTTGAAATAAACAAGACTCTAGTTTCTATTCAACGACTTGTTCAACAAGATGGATCAGTCTTTTTTCAGGAATCATGATTGTAGTGGGGAAACCTTCTTTGCAATTATTCTAATATATTTGTCCTATTAATTTTATTTTCATTATATTGGACGCCCCAAAGAAAACCTATTGTGAAGTTGGGGTCCTACGTGACAATCGTTGCGTCCTATTTTTCTCGTGAAAGATGGGCCAACAACGTGACAACTCTTTTTCGAGTTTTAAAAAGAGAAGACTCACCACCTAGTGAATTAAAGGCGCATTACGATACCATTCTACACTAAATTAACAAATAAATTTAATTTAAAGAATCTGTGAATCATAGGCCGGGTAAGGATTTAAATTACCTCGAAAGGAAGGTGTTAGACACCTTTCGAGGTCCAAAATGTGAGAACTAGCTGAATCTTGTGAATTATGTAGGGGAAATGTGTGGTGAAAAAATGTCATTAATTAAAAAAAGGGAAAAAGGACAAATATACCCCCGAACTTTCGAAAATGGTATGTCAATACCCTTCGTCATACTTTTCGTTCATCAAAGCCCTTGCCGTCCAATAATCAGTATGCATTTACCCCTCCCACTAACGGAGCACTGATTGTGTACACGTGTCGCAATCGTATGGCACAATCCGATTGACCAATTTTTTTATCTAAATTTCAAAAATCCACCCAAACCCAATTAACCCACCTAATTTACCCACAAATAAACTCTTTAAAATCCTAAAGAAAAATCCTAAAGTTTATTTATTTAAGTTAAACTTTACACGCGTTTTAAAAACATGATTATAATAAAAAAAATTATTGTAATACTCCTATTAATTAATCAATTGTTTTTGTAAAACTTAATTTTTGAAATTATTTTTTCAACAACTTAACATACTAATCACTTTTCCTTAACAACGTGGGTCCCACATTTTCCATTATTCTTTTCTGTAATTCTTCTTCTCTAATTCTTCTGTTGCTTTCTTCAAAATTCATCTCCTATTGTTCCTCTAGTTCCTGCAATGAAGAAAAAATGGGAATTTCATGGAGTAAAAGGCATCAAAATCATCACTTCCACCACCCTCCTCCTCCGTTGCTGCCGCCGTCGTCTTCTGCTATTGCTCCGCCCTTTCCTTCCCTCCCCCACCACCTCCCCACCCGACCTACTCCTTACCTGTAGCTTCTACAACACCTTCCCCTTCCCGAAACCCTTATCCTTTACTAACTCCTCCTTCCAATTCGAATTACCATTTTAATTTCAATCAGTCCAGTATGGTACTAGATCTGTAATCTATCAAAATTAGAATAATCCTCACAGTAATTACGGATCGGGTGGGTATCGACCTCCACCGCCACCTCCACCGCCCATTGCCGGCGATGTCGTATGTGGATTATCAAAATGCGAAAAAGATTAAAAATGATGTTAATATTCATAAGGATACTATCAGGGTCTTGAAGAATTCAATAAGGATTTTCATTTTTCTTTAGGATTTTAGAGAGTTTATTTGTGGGTAAATCGGGTGGGTTAAATGGGTTATGGGTAGGTTTTGAAATTTGGGTTAAAAAATTGGTCAACTCGGATTGTGGCGTAAGATTGCGCCACGTGTACACAATAAGTGCTCCGTTAGTGGGAGGGGTAAATGCATACTGATTATTGGACGGCAAGGGCTTTGATGAACGAAAAGTATGACAAAGGGTATTGACATACCATTTTCGAAAGTTCGGGGGTATATTTGTCCTTTTTCCCTTAAAAAATTGATGTGGTAAAATATGAAAAACTTAATAAATTAGTGTAAGAAAAGACTAAGGGGGTGTTTGGATAAACTTTTTAAGTTACTTAAAAGTCAAAAGTCGGTAGCTACCTACTTTTAATTTTTAATTTTTTTTTTTATACTTTTTAAGCCTAAAGCAAAACACTTTGTGTTTTACCAAATACATCTAAAATTAAAAAGTACTTTAAAAAAGCACTTAACTTATTTTTATGTGGCTTTTGGCTTTTAAGCACGTTTTTAGTTTTCGAAGTATTTGGGTAAAACAGAAGCACTTTTTTTAAGCTTAAAAATTACCAAAAAAAAGTCAAAAGCCAAAAGTTGGGAGTTACAAACTTATGATTTATAGCTTTTTACCTATAGGCCACTTAAAAAATCTCAATCCAAACACCCCTTAAATTATTAAGTAAGGAATCATTTATTAATTATAAGTAAATAGATCTAGTAAAAACAACTTCAAATGTGAATTTTTTTGTTGCGTGAAATTTAGGTAGTTTAAAAAAGTCAGGTAACCAAACATGAGACTTCCTTTACTAGTTAACATGCTTAAAAAAATATTAATCAAATGAACTAATTAGATGTAAAAAAATAAAAATAAAAAAAGACAAAAGAAATATGAGACTTGCCATTAAAGAAAAATATATTGTACTAACAAATAATTATAACTTTAAACAAATCTACAAATTTATTACATCGACAAAAATTACCATATTCTAAAGATATCATAATTCTAGCTATCCCAAACACATTACATTAAAAGACAACATGAAATTATGTAGTATGCGGTTTTAGGCATGTATTACAGCCAATGATACATACAAAACTAGTTAAGCCATAAAGTTCATGTGTTCAATTAAACAATGCATGCTCCCATGCCATTAGATAAAAATGAAAAACTTATAATATTGACAATAAAAGAAAAAAGAAACTAACCTAGTTGCTTCAGAAGACATGAAGTAATTGAATAACACAAATAAAAAGAGAAACTAAGCTGAAAATGAGAAGAGTAAAGGGTAGAGAAACTAACTTGGTCAAATGAATGCATATACATTAAGCTTAAAATGAAGTAATTATAAATGATAAATAATGAGAAAAACTTATTAATAAAATAGGTTCCACCTCGAATTTGGTGGCCAATTAATGTAACAAATGAAGATATATAAGTTAATCAACAATATATATATATATATAGTGAAAAAGGTAAGCGAAAATATGAGATCAGGATATGCCAAAGCTGGAAACGGACCTAATTCGGTGTTACTCCCTCTATTCAAAAAAAAATTCTGATTGACTCTCTTAGATGCTTTGAGACAAGACGAATAGAATTCTCTATGAAATTATTCAAGAGTACTAAATAAAATATTTTGATATTTAAAAAATCATGTGAAGCTAAAATATATGTATATCTTTTTATGTAAGTATTATATTAAAGTATGTTGATAATTTAACATAATAATAAACGTTGTCAAATTTTTGAGACTTTTAAAAGGGTAACATATAAAATTAGAATAGGAGGGAATAGCGAGTGGCTTTATTTTTATAAAGCTATATGTGCGCTTCATATAAGAAGTCAGCTATAGCCTGTCCTTTTTCATCATTTTCCAAATGTACCTATTTGAAGCAAACTATAGCCTATCCATATTACATCATTTACCAAATGTACATGGCCTCCACTAGGGTGACGATTCCACTTAAGTTTTGCTTCGAGCGTTTACATCTTCATTTATTGTGGTTGAACTTCAAGCAACGTCATTCCATTATAATGTACATGTAATAATATTCAAAGAGGTGAGAGTATGTATGTTCTTAAGATTTAAGTAGTTAAACAATAAAGTAATAAAGACTCTTAATCAAAGTAAGCACATAATAAGAAAAAGAGTTAAAAATGTGTAAGCACATCAAACTAAGTAGATCAAAAGATCCGAAATAAATTTGTATCTCATCTCATTTTTTCTCTCGATTAAATTAAGTGGGCCTTAAATTTTATCAAAATTTATGCTATACGGCCTAATTATTCTAGCTTCAACTAATGGAACAAAAAGAGAATTTACAAACCATATAGACAATTAAGAATAACTAGCTAACTATCACATAGTTATGAATTCATGTAAAACAATACTTAAAAAACTAAAACTAGTAAGCATTATAGTGACAAGATTTTAGGTGAACTTCAAATTTCAATATTGTTAATCTATGATCCCTTATAGCGTTAATAGTTAATATTCTTAAACATTTCCAATAGAACTCCTTAAATTCAATGAACCCAATAATATTAATGAATAGGAAAATACACTAAGATAATAAAAATAAATCTAAGGCATGCTATCACAGATATAAGATTAAATTTATTAAAACTAGGGATGACAATTGGGCGGATTTGGTCAAATTTGGCCAGGTCAAAATGGGTCAAGAAAACAAACAGGTCAAGACCCAACCCAAATTTACTTGGGTCAAGTAATGGGTTATGGAACGGGTCAAGACTCAACCAAACTCAATTTTTACTAAGTTTAAGTGTTTCATCTGTTCTTTCTAAAGTTTTCTGTACCTAATAAAATTATTATTTTTCTTTATTATGGCTATATATAAAATATCAAATTAGAAAAAAAAATCAAAAGTAAATTGACAAAATTTCTCATGAGTAAATTTGTGTTACATATCAACCCAAATTTTAATAGATTGAAATAGATTGAGCTAATAAATAGACGGGTTGATAACCCACCCACACTAAAATGGATTGGGCGGGCTAGGTTTGATTTTTCCATCCCTAATTGAAACATCCACCAAATTAGAAGACAAGATGAATTTAAAAGCAACAAAATAAATGTACCTTTAGGTCAAGAAACTTACATCAACACCTCTAAAAATCATCAACTAAAAAGGACTTAGAATCAGAATTTTAACTTTTCGACCTTGCCAGAATGGTGATTTCATTATGGTGTTCCCATGGTTGCATTTTTTGAGGCTAATTTATGGTGAAGAAGATGAGGTTTTGGGTGTCACTCACGGATCTATAATGGTGTTTTCATGATAGTATTTCTGAAATTTTGGACAGTGAATATTTATTGTTAGTGGTTGTCGATTGATGAGTGGAGGCGAAGGTAGTTATTATTTCACCAGAAAAAAAGTAGGAGGAGAAAGGAGGGGGAATAAGAGAGGTGTGGTGGTTTTTTGGTGGCTAGTCTCCAGTGGTTCATAGCTGAGGGAAAGGAGGAGAAGGGAGGTATTGTGGTTTCACTAGAGGTGGGCGGCTCTTCACGGTGGTTTCATAGTAGAGTAACGGCTGGGGAGAGGATAGTGATGGTGTGGGGCGGTCGTCTTCAATTGAGGAGAAAGATGAATAGTGATTTAGGTTTTGGGTGAATAAATAGGAAATGGTAGAGGATTTAATCTCAACCGTTGATCAAGATGAGATGGATGTCTATGATTAAAAGTTGGGGTTTGGGATATATATTGGGTCCTAATTGATAAACATAGTTCTAATTAAATAAAATTGGATAGGACTTCAATAATTTGGAGGAAAAAATATATTAGTATTTATAATAAAATATTACACATATTAAATAAAAGAAATAAATAAATGATAATCATAACTTTTGTTATAAAAGAAATACACCTCATTATAAATACCAAAGTTTATAGTTAATTAGATAAAACTAATTATAAATTTAAGCATATAATAAAAGAAATAAGTTTTAAATATATATTTAATCGAATAGAAATCTGAAAATGGTTTATAGGTCTATCAAAATTGGTATCAACAACAGCAACACTCTTACTGATTTGTATATGCCACATAGGACGTGTGTGTCTACACCTAAAGTTGTTGGGCATATATATTAATGGATAATAATATTTATCCTTTAGTTTAGGATTTCACTACTATTTCATATTTTCTAGCTATATGTTTTCCATATTCTTGTATTTTTTTCCATTAGGACTTCAAATAGGTTCTGTATTTTAGTTGCATTGTATCTTATCAGATCACGATGTATCATTGGATTAGTATTTCAGTGTTGTATTTGTTTTATAAAAGGAACACATTGTTCATGACTAAAATCATTGTTCTCTTCTACATATCAAACCTTTATATGGTACCAAAAGGTTTTATCTCCTCATAGAGTTCTAAGTTTTCTTACACTCCCACCAGAAATGGTATCCTCCATTACCAATTCAGATGCAACCATCACCACCACCTCTATCGATTTGACCCGATTGTTATTATTAATCCAATAGTGAAATAATTTGTGCTAGAAAACTATTTGAGAGTGACTTAATTTTTTTTTTGCTAGGCTAGTCTCAGGTAGTATCTGGAATAGCTGAGGTTTAGGGCCATCAAGAAATGGTTGGGGTGTAATGTTGAAGTTTGGAAACTCATCAAGGAAGTAAAGGAAACTCGTCGAGGAATTTTTATCTGCAAACTTAATTAGTGACATAAATATCATAGTATTATTATATTTTAAAAATTTATAATATATCCTGATGGATGTTTTCCTACCTTGTAAAAGAGAAAAGAGAAATTGTCATGGATGAAACACGTGCTATGATCAAGAACACAAAATAGACGAATAAGAAAAAAATCTTTTGTTTTTTTAATTAAAAATGGATAAAACTTTAGAATGGAATAATCGTAAGTAGGAACAAATTACTTATTCGGAATATTGGAGCAATATGCAATTTCAAAGCTTGTATCTTCATCCACAACTTATCACGGATCCTCCTCATTAGGTTGTAATGACCCTCCATGTTAATGTCATTGTTTTCTGATCTTTTCAACATTTAGAGTTTTCCTGTAGCAACCACAAGTCATTACTTGTCAGGACTGACTGTTCGGTCACCAGATCATTTATTTGGATTTTGTACAAGTTTTCGTATTTTGGAGCCTTTGAATCTTAACCCGTTGACTTCAGTAGGAAGTTCAAGAAGACAACTTCAAAATATAATTTTGACGGTTTCATCAGCTCTGGAAGGGCCATTTTAGGATAAGGGCATGGTTGATTCGGGCGTCGAGACATCTGGTGTGAGTTTGTATTGTTAGGTGTTTTAACTTTGAAGCTTAAGCCAAGAGCCGACTTTGGTCAAAATTCTTGGTAAACTTGCTTGGATGAAAATTCCACCAGCACGATTAGCTCCGAAATGTCGATTTTCCTCTAAAACGACCTTTCGTGCAGTTCTCGAAGCTTGTGATCTTATTTTTAGCCTTCTTTTAGTTTTTAGCTTAAAATGAAACTTGGTTGTGGGACCCACTTTTCTTCGAAACAACCTCGAATGGATGTTTTGATTGCTACATTGAGTTCGGAATGCCAAATTTGATGGGGTAGCATATTTCGTTTGCGCGCACAGGGTTTCCAACGAATCCTAGACACTATGTCCGAGAATTTGGAGTTTGAGCAAACCAGCAAGATTGTTGATATCTGGTTGTCACGACCCAACCCACTAGGTCGTGCAGGCACCTACATACTACCACTTAAGTAGGAGAACCCTCTTACACCGATAATTAAACATGTGGAATTCATAATAAAATGGAAAAAATAAAATAATATGATTTTATAAATAAGATCTCGAGACACACTTTTAGCTAAACTTGTAAAGTAATTTAACGACTCCCATGAATCTAGTCTAAACAGGTACAAGAGCTACTAAGAGTAAAACTGGACAATAAAATAAAAGACACGGCTCCCACCATGCGAAAGGAAAAATAGAAGCTGCTGGAGATATTCTTCGTCTTCACCTAATGTAACGTCAACAATCCTGCATCCAGACTATGTCCAAAAGACATAGCAAGAGTAGTATCAGTACAAAACACACGTACTGGTAGGCATCATCGTTCAACCTGACACCCACCACATAACATAAGAAACCAACTAGTAAGATCATGAAATAAACACTCGCTTCTCCACATTTACTCTTTCTTGGAAACACCTCCAATATACACTAGCACCCTAATTACTAACCCCCTTATAATTCAACCAACTTAACGAATTCTTGGTCATAGCTTAACCATTCTAAAACACATAGAAAAAAATACCCAAATACAATCACCGCCAATGCATCTTCCCGTTCACGTCATACCCTTGCTTCCTCGTCACATTACCCACCATAGTCACATAATACAATAATTCAAGCTTCCTTAACACTAATCCAATCTCATTCCCCCAAGGTGAAATCCATCCAAGAATTTTCCTTCACATACACTATATCTACTCTCGCCATTACAACCCATGAACAACCCACAATAAATCGTCATAACACGGGTCCACTAAGTACAATATATACAAACCAATACAATACTATACTCACAAACGTATATCAAGCATATACAATATTGTCAACAAGTACACGAACAACTCACAACTCACATTTATATCACATCATTGGTCCTCTCATAGAATCCAAACCAAAAAAGTTAGCATGCCGGAACGTGGCAACCGATTCCATATTAATACCAGAACGTGGCAATCAATCCAAGTTAGTTAAGCCGAAACGTGGCAATCCAATCCAAGTTAGTTATGCCGGAACGTGGCAATCCGATTCCATTCACACACCACAATCACAAACACAAGTACATCATCAAGATCATACATTTAAGTCATAATTTCATGGCAATGATATTTCATCTATCTCATTTACAACAAGTATGATCAACATTGCAACATTCATACCTATACAAGTATCATAATGAAGCAAGAACAAGCATACATCACACAATAATAGAATCACAATCACTACCTACGAATTACTCCTCAATCCCTATCACATACATAATAATTGACCGTACTCAACCCTAGTTCATCATTAGGGTTTCTTATTAGGGTTTAATCACAATTCATCATAATTCCTCAATTTCATCACTTCAATTTATCGGATGTAGCATACATTCATAAATCTAGTTCCAGTCCTAATTTCATATCCTTATTCTTGACCCAATTTTATCCATGATAGCAATTCTAGGGTTTCTAACCACTCATCAATTCCTCCTCACAAGGCATAAACCCACGTACTTTGAATTCTAGGGATTATTCATGGAACTACTCGATGCACAAAGGTCAACACACAACCCTACTATTGATTTACATATATTACGTAGTAAGCATAGATTTATAACTACTTAATTGTAAAAACGTAGCCTACCTTGGCGACATGCACTTGTATAGAGTTTTGAATTTGATTCGGGTTTTTTGGCTTCACGATGGTGGATTTGTCCAAGAATCCGCATGAATTCTCCATCCTCACGCTAGAAATCTCCTTCTCCTCCTTTCCCAAGCTTAGAGCAGCTTTTCTGAGGTTTTTAGGGTGTTTTACGACTTATTTAGGTATTTTAGGAAGATGGAGAAAGTAGGATTTCTCGTAATTTACCTTCTGCCTCGCCTATCCCACTATGGCGCCCACTTACCCCGCCTTGGCGCCGCCGCCCTAGCGGCAGCTGGCCCACTGTGGCGGGACACTGGTCCAAAATTCCCCAAATTTTTGTTCCTCCTAAATAATGATGGTTCGGGTCATTACAACAGATACCAATTTACCTCTCGTTCGTCCCCGAACGACCAGTGTACGAATATCATGCGCCTTATTTCAATTTACATTTACGTTAAAGAATTGGTCCACTACGGAAATCACGACGAAAGGTGACTTTCCAACTGACTGCTATACGTAAAGTACTATACTCAAGGACCAGAAGAAAATTCAGGGCGACATACGAAGAAACGAAGAAATTAAAATTACAAAGTATGGCCTACCGGGGGGGATCCCTCCCACTGAGGTGGGGCCGCTGGGGCGAGAGATCTCCCGTTGGAGCGGGAGATCGGAAACAGTAAATGGGGGAATGAGGAGCAATTTTCCTCATTTCCCCTTTTTCTCCATTACTCAACTCCCCCAAAATCCTCTCAACTCACTTCGTTTGAACGTCAATTTCAAGGTAAATCTCATTCCTACACTCTTTACTTCCATAGATTATTTAAATATGATTGCATGCTACTAACTAATCGAATCAAAGACGGTTTTCCAGGTAGTTATTTTGAATTTCATCTAGGTTGCTAGATTGATATAATAAACGTAGCATGGTTATTTACCTTACGTCCCCAACGGTCCTATAACGTCCTAGGCATAGGGATTTCGTAAAAATATGGGTAAAAAGATACCGAAATGGGTGGGGGAAGTTGAAGGTTCCCTTGGTGTAAAACTCCGATTTAGGCCTCTTTTAGGAGTTATTTTGCCAAAATAATTGCTTATTTATGTTCTAGGATAGTTAAATAATTGCTGATTGTCGCGCCTGGTGTTCGTCCCAGATGAAGGCTGCTCTGGCGACCTTCATCCCGTTATGGCGATCTTCATAGTCCCGCCAAGGTGGAATTATGGCCGCTGTAGCGGGATGCGTCAGGCAGTGACCTTACCCTTTCACCAAACTTTTCTTTCTTATTTCCCACTTTTTAGCCTTACCCTGACTATATTTTCGCATTCGAATTTATATTCAACTTATTGCAGAATTTCTAAATGGCAGGACAAAACGACGAACACTTGCCCTTCATTCGGTTTCCCGACGATACTAGTCGAGAGAGGCATCATGACCATCGGAACACGTGTTTCTGTTGTGAGAGGGTCTTTGTGTTGCACCGACTAGAGGAGAAGGAGCCTGCTTTTTATGCTCGTCTGGTAAAGTTTGGGTGGATTCCGTTGACTGAGGATCCCCCTGCCGCTCGAGCTAATTGGGTATAGGAGTTCTATGCTATCCTGCCCACCGTCTATTGGGACGATCCTAGTCCCGTCATTCGCATTTGGGGGGTTGACATCTCCCTGAATGCCACTGCTATTAATGAGGCCCTAGAGGCACCGAAGGTCCAGAATCATGAATTCTAGACCAGGTTATAGGAGATGGACTTGGAATGGCTAAGGAACACGCTGGTTGCGCCCACGCGCTGGGATTAGGTTTACTGGGATACTGCAGAGTGTATCACTAGCACGGATTGGTCGCCTGATGCTAAGAGGTGGCTGCACTTGGTTACTAGGAGGATCCGCTCGTCGGGTGACCACACTGATGTGACCTTTTCCCGGGCATTGGTGGTGGCATGTGCCATACAGGGCATATAGCTGAACGTGTGGGCATAGATCATTTCGTAGTAGATGATGTTCTATAGAGGTAACAAGAAGGCGTTCTTCCTCCCTGGTCTCATCACGGCTTTGTGCAAGCGAGTGGGAGTGCCACTATTTGATGCTGACGAGGTGCTTCCCATGGATCCCCCCCTCCCCTTCACTCTCTTTTAGTTAGGAGATGTTCTACTTCTAGGAGAAAGATGAGGAGGATGGGCAGTACTAGCAGTAGTAAGGCGGCCGCGAATTCAGATGATGATGACCCACTTTTAGGTGCACGGGTCGAAGAGGATCTGGAAGCTGTCCGGAAGAGGATGGGGAGTGCCTATGCTGACTTCCCTTGGGTTCCACTCAGCACTGCTCTGGAGGTCGAGATGCTCCGTTGCCAGCTGCGCCAGGAGAGGAGGAAGGGTATGGATAGGGATCGTCTAATGATCCAGATGTGGAAGACTATCAAGGCCATCTTTACCTGTGTTGCCCCGGCAAGGAGATTCTTCAACTAGATCCCAAGGACTTTACCCAGTTCCTGATGCTGAATGAGGCCTGGGCCGGCGTGATACCCAGAGGACCTCGACTCTGACATTAACACCACCCAGTTCGAGAGTTCCTGAGTGGCTTCCCTTTTGCCCCTCTTGGGCTTATAATTTGGACAACTCAGTTTTTTTTCGACTTCCTAAGTTTCTGTAGCACTTGGATGCTTGATTTTGCTGTCTGATACAGCCTTTTTATTTAATCTTCAGGCGTTTATAATCTATTACTTCTGTTGCTGAACACTCTTGGGATTGTAGGGATTGTTCGCACCCCAATTAAGTCAACAATTTCGAAATTCAGGAAAAAACAGGGAAGGCTGGTTGAGGTTCTGCGGCTTCTACCTCACCCTGTCCTGCTCTGGCAGAAATAATCCCACTCTAGCATTGTCACTATGGCGGGATTATCCAATCTCATTCCCCCAAGGTGATATCCAACCAAGCATTTTCCATCACATACACTATCTCTACTCTCGCCATTACAACCCACGAACAACCCACTATAAATCGTCATAACACGGGTCCACTAAGTACAACATATACAAACCAATACAATACTATAGTCACAAACGTATATCAAGCATATACAATATTGTCAACTAGTACATGGACAATGAACAACTCACATTAGCTTGCCGAAACGTGGAAATCTATCCCATATTTATGGTGGAACGTGGAAACCGATCCCATATTTATGCCAGAACGTAGCAATCCAATCCAAGTTAGTTATGCCAGAACGTGAAAATCCAATCCAAGTTAGTTATGGCGGAACGTGGCAATCCGATTCCATTCACACACCACAATCACAAACACAAGTACATCATCAAGATTATACATTTAAGTCATAATTTCATGGCAATGATATTTCATCTATCTCATTTACAACAAGTATGATCAACATTGCAACATTCATACCTATACAAGTATCACAATAAAGCAAGAACAAGCATACATCACACAATAATAGAATCACAATCACCACCTACGAATTACTCCTCAATCCCTATCACATATATAATAATTGACCATACTCAACCCTAGTTCATCATTAGGGTTTCTTATTAGGGTTTAATCACAATTCATCATAATTCCTCAATTTCATCACTTCAATTTATCGGATGTAGCATACATTCATAAATCTAGTTCCAATCCTAATTTCATATCCTTATTATTGACCCAATTCTATCCATGATAGCAATTCTAGGGTTTCTAACAACTCATCAATTCCTCCTCTCAAGGCCTAAACCCACGTACTTTGAATTCTAGGGATTATTCATGGAACTACTCGGTGCACGAAGGTCAACACACAACCCTACCATTGATTTACATATATTACGTAGTAAGAACATATTTACAACTACTTAATCGTAAAAACTTAGCCTACCTGGGCGCCATGCAGTTGTACAGAGTTTTAAATTCGATTCAGGTTTTTTAGCTTCCGATGGTGGATTTGTCCTAGAATCCACAAGATTTCCCTATCCTCATGCTAGAAATCTCTGTATCCTCCCTTCCCAAGCTTAGAGTAGCTTTTTTGTTGTTTTTAGGGTGTTTTACGACTTATTTAGGTGTTTTAGAAAGATGGAGAAAGTAGGATTTCTCATAATTTACGTTCTGCCTTGCCTAGCCCGCTATGGCGCCCACTTAACCCGCCTTGGCGCCGCCACCCTAGCGGCAACTGGCCCTCTGAGGCGGGACAGTGGTCCAAAATAGCCCAAATTTTTGTTCCTCCTAAATAACGATGGTTCAGGTCTTTACACTGGTGCAGGCTTTTAGCGACTAGATATTAGACTTTTAGCAACCAGAGTCTACTTTTAGTGACCAATTTTGGGTATTTATACCCAAAAATTTTAGTTTTCAGATTTTATTTTTAAATTGCGATTTCACCCTTATCCGAGCTTCGATTTGAGTGATTTGAAGTATTGTGTGATCTTTGGGAGCATATTGGGTATTTGATTAAAAGATGTTGAGGATCCTCTATTTGAGGTAAATTTGAGCTCGAAGTTACTGCCTTAGCTTTATTTTCTTGTTAATTTTGCATGTTATTGTTGGGGTCGTTTTTGGGTCTCGGATTGTGTTCAATTTTGGAGGACAAGATCGAGACTTAGTTTAGGACCTTTTTGACGGAGTCGATTTAGAGATTCCTATTGGGGGTTCCACATTCCCGTTTTGACTCAATTCTGGGTCTATTTCCAATTGTTGTGATTTTAGTGTCTAAACATTTGTAATAACGTTGTGATTGATAGTTTAATAGTTTGGCGGTGTTTGGAGAACTCGTGTTTGGCTTTAAGGTAGGCTTCGGTCTACTTTCTTGATTGAGCTTCTTAGATAATGCCTGCAATATATTTCATGTAATTTCATGTGGTATTTATCGGATATTTTCTTTTATCTTGTTATCCTATCCTTTATTGATTACGTAAAGCTTTGGTCTTATTGTGGCTGTTGGGTTCCTTAGTTTAGACTTTGTCTTCTCTTGTGGTGTAGATGATTTTCTTATCCTTGTTAGGATGAATATGTGGTTTCCTTAGACTATGATGAACATTAGATGCTTTAGCTAGTGTTTTATAGCCTCATAGTTATTGTTTGCTCCCTTTAGGGGTTGTTTTATGTCGTTCTCCTTGTGATGATGCTTGTGACCTAGGTGGATCATCGTATTTGTTGGTTGGTTCTAGTTGTGCACATTGTAGGACTGGAGCTATGTAATTAGGGTAGGGCGCTTCCTCATGAGTTTGCTCCTCGTTTATTTATTTGAAATCTCTTTTATGTCACTTTTCTTGTTGATTAGCAGTGAACATGTTGTATCCTTATTGTGCTTATAATTATACTGTTGGGCCCGAGGCCGTATGTGAGGACCACTTGGATCCCAGGCACACTCTCTGCATTGGTAGCGTGGTTTCATTGGTTGTATAATTATTTGATTTTGAGTTTCTTGCTTGAATGCTTGTGATTGCATGCATTGTATTGTTTGCTCATTTTCATGAATTTTATGGTACGATCCCAACCCATGCATTGGCATATTTATTATTCTTGATGAAATATTGTTTTACTCGATTTTCATTCTAAACTTCTTTTAATGGGACTCGTACCACCTGGATCACTTGACTTACTAAATTCCATCATTTCTTGATTCCGTAGGAGCCTTGAGCTTATTGTAGGTGTTCGAATTCTTAGTTTAGGTTGTGGCTTCACTTGTTGCTTAGATGGTCTTACTTATCCTTGTTAGGATTGATTCGTGGTGGCCTTAGACTTGGATGGACATTAGATTCTTTAGGTTGTGTTTTATCGCATCGTAGCTATGATTTGCTCCCTTTAGGGCTTGTTTTGGGTCGTTCTTCTTTCTTGATGCCTGCGACCTTGGTGGTTCGTCGTAGCCGTGGGTTGGTCCTAGCTTTGCTTTGTCTAGGACTTGAGCGGTGTGATTGGGGTAGGGCATCGTCCCTTGGGTTTGCTCCCCCTTTACACTCTATTTGGATCATTGATACCAATTGTATTGTATTGTATTGTTACCAAATATACAATGTTTGTTTTGATTGTTACTTAAAATGTATTGTATTGTACTGTTAAATTTTGTTGTTACGTAACAATGAAAACCTCCATTTTATGGAACAACCGATCTGGTGAGTTCTCATTGTTACTTAATTTATTTTTCTAATTATATCCTTATTTAATATTTCATAATATTATTTTACCCTTTACCCAATATTATTCAATCCCAATCAAACCTCCTACCTTAGAATAACTAAGGACATTTTAGTAAATTTATAAATTACAATACAGTACGATGCAGTCAAACCAAACAATAAAAATGTTATTAAACAATAACAAACAATACAGTCTAGCCAAACATTGTATCTACCATATAGTACAATACAATACAGTACAATACTATACAATACATTATGAAACAATGGGTAACAATGATCCAAATAGAGTGTTACTTGTCACACCCCTTTTTTGCGCACGGTGGAAGGGTTTTTTCCAATTAAAGTGACGTTATTGATTAGAGATTATTTTTATTCTTTTTCAGAGTTGCCACTTGAAATTGAGTTATGGTGTTTCAAGTCACCTTTTTTTATCCCTAATCAAAAGGAAATGACTCTTTATTATGGTCTGCGAACTAGAAATTCGGGTAAGAAATTTTGTTGACCGACGGGAAGGTAATAGGCATCCCTCGAGTCCCGTGGTTCTAGCACGGTCGCTTTTTATTGACTTATACTTACTTTAAAATATTGTTGGATATATTATTTCAGGCCATGGTTTGCTCGCATGTTTTAATTGTTGAACGTTATTGGGTCTCAACCTAGATGCGTAACCGCAATCTTGATCTTGACATTTAGAGACATAACTGTCTTCTTTGCATCACACCTAATAATCTATTTTTTTCTATAAGTCTCTACTTTAAATTAATAAAATTTAATTATATTATTGGACAATGTGCATCACTGCATCCTTGATTTTTTTTAATGTCTCAAAAAGATGCGCAACCGCATTCTTAATCGAAACAAATAATTTTAACGTACCTAAAAATTTGTCTAATGTTAAAAGAAAATACTTAGTCTTTATAAAGAAAAATCAAATAAAATAAAATAGTAAAATTCTAGGATAAAATTTTGGATCATATTCATATCTTTTTGTTTTATATTTTAATATTTTTATTACTCTTAAAATTAACGTCAAAATTAAGTATACATTTTCTAATCAAACAAAACAATAACGAATTGTAAAAAAATAAATCTTATTTTTTTGTTTCATAAAATAAAACAACAATAATTTGTTTATTTATTTGTTTTTTTAGCCTAACTATACCTACTTTATCATTATTAACAAAATCAAGACAAGAACAATGTTACGACCCGTTTATTTTTAAGAGATCACAACTAACAAATAAAAATAAATAAATAAATAAATAAAATAATCATCGGTTAAAGCTACCTTTATTCATGAAATAGAGATATAACAACTAACAAATTAATCATTTCAATCAAATTCATGAATGAAACATAATATAAGAAAACTTGTCATAAAATTACATCAAATTCCACAAATAAATTAAAGAGATAAGGAAAAGTTGAATACCACAAAATCTTGATCGAACCTCAATTAGAACACCCACCAAATTTTTGTAGGTGATTTGTGATGGTATGTGTATTGTGTTTAAATAAAGTAATAATGAAAAAGGAAAAAAAAATATGTGAATCTATTGATGAATTTTTGAAAGAAAAGTAGACTAAAAATAAAATGAATTCCTCTTTTTCCTTTTCATGCGTGAATGTTTATGTGTGTGCAACGTGTTTTTTCCTTTGTTGCTGTTTTTTTTTTGTGTCCGTGTGTGTGTTGTGTTTTTTATAGGTTTGTGCGTGTTGTTTTTTGTATCTGGGGGAAGTGTTGTGTTTAGGAATCGTGTAGGTGTCTATGTAGTGTGCAGACGGGGTTTTTGTAGTGTTCTTGTACGTGTAGTATGTGGGTGTATAGTGGTGTGGGGATGGAGGGGAGTGGGGTGGAGTAATGTAGTGTGGGGGTAGAGTAGTGGGGTTAATGGGTAGGTATATAAATATAAAATATAATAATTAAAAATATTAACTAATTATTTTATATTAATATAAATATAAGAAAAGTTAAATAGCTAATTAAAAAATATAATTAAGAAACACTAGTTTATTTATTAAATCTAATTAAAATAAAATATTTATTTTTTGTAATTTTTCATTTCTTTTTTAAACAATTAAAAATAAAACTTTCCTTATAAAGTGATTATATTTTTGTTGTTTTCAAACATTTTAAAATAAACTTAATAAAATAAGATAAAAGTCAAAATATTTAATTTAGATTTATAAAAATTTTAAGCTCTAAAAATGGTGTAAAATTTTAAGTTCGGTCAAAAATTACGTGTCTACATTACTGATTTGAAATCTCTTCTTGATCCCATTGCTTTTTTATTAGCGGTGGGCATGTTGTATCCTTATTGAGCTTATGATTATACTCATGGGCCTGAGGCCGTATGGGAGGACCAGTTGGATCCCAGGTTAGTAGTACTCTCTGCATTGGTAGTGTGGTTTCATTAGTTGTATAATTATTTGATTTTGAGTGCCTTGTTTGGGTGCTAGTGATGGCATGCATTACATTGTTTGCTCATTCTCACGGATTTCATGGTAGGATTCCAGCCCATGCATTGGCATATTTATCCTTTATGATGAGATACTATTTTCCTCAATTTTTATACTAAACTGGTTTTGACGGGAGTCGTTCCACCTGGATCCTTTGACTTATTTATTTTTTATATTACAAGTGTTACAGACGTACTTCTTTTTATACTTGAGATATTAGAGTCATATGGGATGTGCTTAGTTTTTACTTGTCTAATCGATGCGTCGACGCCCTCATGCAAGCTTTTGGTCTTGTTGGTTCCCTTGGGAGTTTACAGACGAGGTAGGCGGCCCCATAATTTGTTATTCACGGTTCAAGGTTGTTTCTTCCGGTTTGAGGCTGATCCTCTTGGTTCGAGGCCAATATTTCCTGTCTGAAGGCTGATGTTGATGGTTCGAAGCCGTTATTCCCAGTCTAAGGCTGATGTTTTGCGATTCAAGGTCGTTACCAATGGTTAGAGGTTTGGATGGTTAGTGATGGTTCTGCTGCTTACCCAGTATTCATATGCATTGCTATCACTAGTATACTTGTTTGTTCTTTATACCCTTTGGTTTATGTGGGCCGGTTGGGTTATGTTGTTGTTTGTACCTTCTAGGCTTATGGGGTTCGGTTAGGTTATTGTTTGACTATATGCTATTCTCTACTATTGTTTTATTGTTACCTAGTAGGTTTTGACTTTAGAATTGTAGTTGTGGTTCCCCCGGACACTGGGTCTGGGTAGTAGACTTTGTATCTTAGTTGATTGCAATTAGGTTGTTGTCTTCTGATCCATGTTCGTCTTGACTGGACTTCTTAACCCTTCTTTCCTATTTCTATTCTTTATTTCTTTGCTACTTTAGTATCTCCTGTTTAGTTACTTGCTCTATGCTTTCCTTATTACTTTTTATTTATGCTTGTGGTATCTTTTGAGCTCAGTCAGTTGTTGCATGCTGAGTACCATTTTCTGTACTCATAGTACACTTTTGCCCCCTGCAAATCTCAACTTGAGTTATCACCGTTGATATGGAGTCATCTAGAGCAGCTTAGAGTTTTTGGAGACTTGGGTGAGCTCCTAGCGTTCTGAGTTGCCAATTTCCATCTACTTTTGGATAGGCTTAGTCTTTATATTGTATTTAGAGACAACCTGTGCTTATCTTGTATTTGTAGAAGCCTTGTACTTTTATTTTGGATTAGATGCTCAATTACTGACTGATGTCAATTCTTGGGATGGTTCCTATATTGTATTCTATTGATTATCCATTCTTTGCTTGATATAAGCTTTTGCTTTTTATTATTGGTTTCTGCTTGGTAGCTCATTGCTTATGGCTTTGGGCTAAGGGCTAGGATTACCTACCGGTGGGATGTTGTAGGTGCTATCATGACCTGAGAAATTGGATCGTGATATAAAAGGGAGAAACATGACGTACTTTAGCCATATCTTGTTCTAGATTAACTGATTGGTGAGTCCAGAAATTTAAAGTTAGTCATATAAGTCAAGTTCATTCCAATGAATTTGTGGAGCCAAATTTTGGTGCTCTATGTTTAGAATTCATGAATTTTTTGTCATAAAGTGAGTTGCCCTAATTTCACTCTAGTAGCAATGTGATCTCATGTATTTCGAGTTATGCTTGATCGCTTGATTCTAGTTTAGTTTATGCCTTTTTTGGAATTTCAAATTGATGAATAAATTCAATTCTTAACAATAATTGATATCCTAAAAAGGTTAAAGCATAATCTAACTGGAGAAGAATGAAAACATAAACAAACCAAAATTAGTTATATAACTTTTGATGTATTAAGATAGTAATTTTAGTCACGTATAGAATCAATTCAAAGCATGTTGACAACGCAGGTAGAAATCACAAGTCAAGCAAAATCTAAAAGACACAATTGGTAAAGCAACTGTTAACTTCAAACTGTTGAAAGTAACACATGGACAATAACTTCAAGGTTAAATCCTCATATAGGAACATGAAAAATTTCTAAACTCTAAATCACAATAACCAGTAATTTAGCTTCATCGGTGCCATCGTCCTGCCCCTCAAATAAAATTAACAGTCACTAGCAATAAGTTTCAATATGGCCTTGAACAAAACTACTAGAAACTTAATAAGCGGAATCAATGTTCATTAACTAATGCATACTACAATTCTGATCACAACATTGTTTGCATTGCCTTCATCATTATAGATCATAAGGCTACAATGAGTGATGTTGAATCTGCTGATCACTAATGGAACACGCCAACTATGGTAATCAGTAATTTGAGAAAACAAATTTCCCTTACATGAGAAATTGTTCAGTGTAAATCAACTTATCCAATGAAGATTATCTTTAGATACTCAACCTAATTATTAATTTGTTATTGTGTGTGTTTCATCTACATTTATTGCCTTCAGATATGTCGAAACCTAAGCATTATGAGAACTTATGGAACTCATTTTACTCAGCATCTACTTTACAAGGTGCAATAGTTTCTTCATCAACAACTGAATCACAACCTCCGCATCTTAATGATACATTATTTAATCATCAACAGCAGAACCAAAATCTTTGTCAACAACAGTTAACGTCATTTCTTCAATCGACACCTTCAATTAAGGTTGCACCACATCCAACTCCATCGATTCAAACCACAATACAACTGATTCCATCAGTTCAGGCCATGTCGACACAACAGAAACCATCCAAAAATCCTAGTGGACGTGAGTCTATGTGGGATAGGACGGTAGACGAAATAGGTAATTTCACTTAATTTCCACTCCTTTCTTCTTCATTTTCTTCTCGCTGCTATAGGGGGCTGACAATTTTCTTCTTCTTCTCGCTTCTAGTGGGGGCTGGCAAGCATAATTTTTTTTTCACTCTTCTCTTCTTATTTTTTCCTCCTAGAGGATTTTTACAATTATGCAGTGGTTGAGGATTAGCTGTTGTGAATATGATGTTTTGGTGCTTTCATATAATTACTGTGACCATTTGTCTTATGGAGAACTGTTGGTCTTTAGAGCATTATAATATTATTAAACCGATCCAAACCGAAAAACCAAAACAAACCGATTAAATGAACCGATTTAATTTGGGTTTTGGTTTGGTTTGGTTTTAGATTGTTAAGAACCAATAGTATTTGGTTTGGTTATGGTTTTGCTCGAAAAAAATCGAAGAAATAACCGAACCGAACCAACAAGTTATATACATAAATTTTATTATTATACATACATAATATATTATATTCATAAACAATTTTAAAGATTTTATATATG